>CANNZV010003658.1:0-57310 GCA_947561585.1 Caprella mutica
GACCAAAATTAAAATGTCCTGACCACTGACCGAAATATAGTCTTGACCATTGACCAACGGTATAATTCCCTGACCACTGACCAAAATTAAAAAGTCATAACCACTGATGAAGGGTGTGATATTATGTGAATTTTATATAAGTTAGTATTAAACAATAATATTATATTAATTCGGAACATATCGTTTGTATTGTGGATACGAGATTGCTCCATTTAAGATGTCTTTTTAGGAATTTATGTTACTTTTTGTTCATCTGAAGAATATATTAATAAGGATTGACTCGTGAACTTATTAACATCGAACATGGCGCTGTAGACAAAAGAAGAAAAGTGAAAATGAAGTTACAAGAAAATAAAAAAATCTGTGGAAACTTAATCACTGAATGATAACTTCTAAAAAAAATTCACAAACTCCAGGATGGCTGGTAGATTTTATGAAACAGCAAGAACTAACTCGTCAAGAAGAACGTAGACAGCAAGAAGAAACTATTCAGGCGTTAATGTCAGTGATATAAAGTCAAAGAGGAGAAGCAAATACTTCTCAAAACTCTCAAGCAGCATCTACAAAGATACAAGTATCTCAACCGAGTACATTAGACATCGATACTTCTCACAGTAAATTTCTTGGATGGCGTTCATCATGGAACGATTATGTAATGTTACAAAAATTACATCAATTTACAATTGAGATACAAAAAGCTCAATTCAGATCATGACTATCAGAAGAAATGAGAACTCTGTTAAAATGTGGATTAGATATCCAAGATGATAGCACTATGAACATTGATGAAATATTGGATGAAGTTCAATTTTATTTGAGGCAAAAACGAAATGTTGCTCTTGACCGTGTCGCATTCGAAGAGCGAAAACAACAAGTTGGAGAAACATTCGACCAATTTTACGCTTGCATCAAGAAACTAGCTGATGAAGCAGACTTGTGCAAGAGCTGTATAGAACAACGTTTTAATACGAACATCATGTCTGGTTTAAGAAACCAAGGCATTCGTCAAAAGCTACTAGCAATGACACCGTTTCCAAATCTATAAGATACGATTGAAATGTGTAGAAGTCAAGAAGCCGCCGAAAAGGACTCAGAAGCTTTCTCTACAACAATTCAAGTCGACAAGATATCAAACTACAATAAAAGAAGAAACGAATCAAACCGAATGGATAATGAAACAAAACGACAAAAATGTTATCGTTGTGGAAAAGACAGACATCCTACCGGAAAAATTTGCCCTGCAATGAAGAGTACATGTAACAGTTGCAAGAAAACTGGACATTGGGAAACAGTTTGAAGAACTAAGAAGAAAACAGTCGAAAAATACGATTATAAGTTCTTCAAAAATAACGAAACTAAAAATATCAAAGCACTACAAATTGCAGATGTAAAATCGTCAAGAGACAGAAATACTCCAAGAATTCAAGTCATATGTAGTTCACATAAATCAAGAAATTGCAAAATGACAGCTGTACCTGATACAGGAGCTGAAATATCTATAAGTGGAACTGACATATTAACTAAACTAAATATCAAGAGATAAGATATTATTCCAATGGAAGGTGAAAAATTAACTGCTGCAAACGGTACAACCATCAAGAACTACGGAAAAATAAAAGCCAAAGTGAAATTAAATGAAAAGGAAATCGAAGAAGAAATTGTGATATGCGAAAATCAAAATGAACTAATTTTGTCATGGATTGCATGTCAAAATCTCGGTATCATATCTAATAAATTTCCTGAACAAATAAAAATCAAAGTTGCCAGAATAACTCCAAAAAATG
This sequence comes from Caprella mutica, assembly GCA_947561585.1. Lineage (NCBI taxonomy): Eukaryota > Metazoa > Arthropoda > Malacostraca > Amphipoda > Caprellidae > Caprella > Caprella mutica. Next base: position 1,785 of record CANNZV010003658.1, read on the forward strand.
AAGAGATCAAGAAACTCAAAGAAGAAATGCTTGATAAATATTCTGACGTCTTTGCAGACGAAACTAATTTGTCAGAAGATATAACTCCTTATTCATTGAATACCACCCGACAGATTCCTTATGCATGGAGGGACGAAGTCAAAAGTTCATTAGACAGCATGGTGGAAAATGGAATAATCGAGCACTTAGAAGATCAACCTTCAAGCTGGTGTCATCCCATGGTCACAGTACCGAAACCAAAAGGAGTAGTTAGAATCTGCATCGATTTGAAGAAATTAAATCAATACGTCAAGAGACCTGTCTATCCTACGAACAATCCTAGACAAGCTATCAGCAACATCAAGACTGGATCAAAATATTTCTCTACTTTTTTGATGCCACTCATACCTCTAGAAGAATCATCACAGGAGTTGACAACCTTTATTACCCCTTACGGTAGATACAAATATCTTCGAGCTCCAATGGGACTAACATCGACTGGCGATGAATTCAGTCGAAGAGGCGATGACGCAATCAAAGGATTGAAAAATATAGAAAAGGTCGTCGATGACACCATCATTTACGATGAAGATTTTGATACTCACTTACAAAATGTGACAGACTTCACATACTAATCATTATTGCAATTTCTTACTTTATTGCCTATAGTGCATATGTACATTTGGCTGTAGATCAATTATTTTAATAATTCATATTGTTATATACAAATTAAATGGGAAGAAATGGAGAAAGAAATGTAGTGGTGTGCTCAGGACTCGATCTCAGGACTGTAGTGTGATGTACTATTGAAGTCGGCGACGCTACCACTGAGCTATCCTGTGTGATGAACGTTTTGCATCAGTCCTCACCTATAAGTCATTTGGATCTGAGTATGCTTATTCAGTCAGCCGCCGATAGTCTTACGACTAACATCTAAATGAACTTATATATTTACTCTCAGCTAACCTTGTTAGCAATGCACTGTTTAGTATAGGGTGCTTGAAGTACAGTACGTTGTTTAGAAACTATACCTTGTGTTGCTATAACCCTTACTTATTGTCATTGAGTAAAGTGATTTATTAGAAAGATAAGATCCATAGTTAATAGTATAGTGAGCAAGAGCTAATGGGTATTATCCCCTAAGAATAATACAAGTTTCAGAGTAACCAGAATTAGACAATGCGTTAGTCACGTTTACGTACTAAGTAATCAGTACTATTGTAAATACCCACCAGTTAGACAGATAGCAAGAAAAGTATATCACACCTGGACATGGTAGAAGTAGTAATGGAATGATCTTTATGCAAATTGATAACTTGCGTCCTTCTTAAAGTTATTTTAAATAAATATAATTTAATATTCTATATTTTGGTATCTTTTATTTTTTAATGTAAATGATAAAAATATGTATAAAGTTACTTATTAATATTTGTATTAATAATGCTAATTAATGCTATTAACTACCTAATTACCTATAACTGTTAATTAATCTTACCTATAGTTACCAACGGGTGGTTATCACTACCTAACTAGTTGCCTACAACTGCTTATCAATACCTAACTAGTTATCTTCTTGTGTTTATCAATGCCTACCTAGTTGCCTACAACTGTTTATAAAGACCAACCTAGGACGTAGTTACCTACTAGTATTCATCAATACCTTCTTAGTTACCTAGTAGTGTTCATAAAAACCTACCTAGCTACCTACTAGTGTTCATCAATACCTACCTAGTTACCTATTAGTGCTCATCAATAAATACCTAGTTACATAAAACTGTTTGTCAATACCTATACCTAGTTATCTACTAGTGTTTATCAATTTCAACCTAGTTACCTACAACTGTTGTCAATACCTACTAGTGTTTATGGATACCTTCCTAGTTAGTAGGTACCTACTAAATGTTGATCAACATCTAACTATTTACTTACTAGTGTTTATAAATTACATACCTAGTTACCTTACTTACCTATTACTGTTTGTCAATACCTACCTAGTTATCAACAAGTGTTTATCAATTCTTACCTAGTTACCTATATCTGTTTGTCAATACCTACCTAGATACCTACCAGTGTTTATCAATACCTACCTAGTTACCTACTAGGTAGTGTTCAAAAATCCTTACCTACTAGTATTATTCACCAAAGCCTACCTAGATACCTACATCAACAGCTACCTAGTTATATCTACTAGTGTTTATCAATACCTACCTAGTTATTATTTTGATCGATTACTTACAGCCTTCAACTGATGTTCTAGATAAGTTCGTTCAATTGCACAAGTAGCTTGTCCAGGTATTGACAGAAAATTTACACATTGATTACTTATTTGAACATCTAAAATTGATTTAAATTAAAAAATTGTTCTGAAAGTCCGTGTTATATCCACCGTGTGAAAAGCGAGGAGTTGTAGACGTGGGGGAGGCGAGGAGTTTTAGACGTGGTACAGGCGAGGGGTATAATACGTGGGGAAGGCGTGGGTTATTTGACGTGGGACAGGCAAGGGGTTTTAGACGTGGGACAGGCGAGGGGTCTTAGACGTGAGGCAGGCGAGAGGTTTTAGAGGTGGGGCAGGCGAGGGGTTTTAGACGTGGGGTATTACTCGTGTGATAGGCGAGGGATTTTAGACGTGGGGCTGGTGAGGGGTTTTATACGTGGGACAGACGTGGGATTTTACACGTGGGGTAGGCGAGGGGCTTTAGACGTGGGGCAGGCGATGGGTTTTAGATGTGGGGCAGACATGGGACAAGCGGGGGGTTTGAGACGTTGGGCAGACGTGTAATATTTCCCCTGTGGGACAGACGTGGGGCATCCCGCATGTTCAAGACGTGGGATGTGAGTGAGATTCAAGACGTGGGTATTCAGACTTCTTAAGACATCTAAAGTCCCTCGTACTTCACCGTCCCTCGCAAGCGAGGGGTATCCCACTCTGTATCACGCGGGACTGAGAGCTTATGGTTAGCTGGGTTACAGACAATTGTCCATTAGTATCAGTGTTTAAAATGATTCTCTGCATTACACAGACACTTGCAGAGAATATCTAAACAGTGAGTCTTCATGAAGTTAATGAATGCAAACATCAATGACTGCGAATCCTTTGAAAGACAATGTTAACTGCCGCACATTCTCAGACGATAGTATTTATAGTTTCCCTTAGAAGCAGAAGCACTTTTTATGTTGTCCTTTTTACCATTCGATTCTCTTTGAATTTCTCTGGTTTGAAAAAAACCTATTATCGTCATTTGGAGAACCTTAGATATACTCTGTCTGGAAAACAAAAGGAAATTAAAATGTGCATGAATAAAAAAGCATTCCAAACATACCAACAATAATGATTCTTCTTGTTATTTCAGTGAGTAAATTCTCGTGTATATTTCATAGCTATAGTTTCATTCATTTCCCCTGTTTCAGATTATGTTTGATTCAATTTTAAGTCTTGTATCGAAAATTAACCTTGATAAGATAATCATCAAATTACATCATTTCAGAATTTAGATTAAGTATTCATCTGTTTGCGTTATTCCTATTAAGGAGGAGCTTATTTTAGGAGTAAAGTTAGGGAAAAGAGGTGGTTATTTCTATAAAAGAATGCGAGGTGGAAATTAACTTACACAGATTATATTCTTTATTTAATATATATCTTCGAGTATGAACTTTAATTCTATAATAGTTATCTAATTGTCACAGAGATATCGAAGCATAGTTTAAAGATTTAATTTATCCTTTTTCTTTGGCTGGAAGTTTTACAATCACTCCACTCTCAATTTAAATTTCACTAGAAATGCTTAACATTTGTTGAATTGAAGTAATATATTATAGAACTTCATAGTTAACCGCAAAAAAAATTCAATTATTCGCTTCGTAATTAATTATATCACCTCTATAACAAATTTCCTTATCTATATTTTGTTCCGTCTGTCTGTCTTTGGTTTGTCACGCTTTGAATAATATTCAGAAATTAGACTAAATATGTTAGCAGGTCATAGCTTGAATCTCAACATAATACAGAACGACGTGAATATATAAATATTTCCGTGTTCTACTTTCAATAATTAGATAGGAACAAATGAAGAATATAGCCATGGTACGCACGGGAATATATTGATGATATATCCTCGTGGTACACGGAAAACTGCCAAGCGGAAAACTGCCAGTCACTTATTGGCAATTTATTTATTTTTTACTTTTGATAAACACATTCTAAGAACATTTTAATTCATAAAAAAACATCGTTAGCCATTCTTCAAGTGATTATGGAGACATTCATTTTTTACAGTTATAACTAAAGTATTTATGTATCTATATAGGATTTTTTATATGTTTATAAGATTTATAATTAATATCTTGTGTATTATAAATTAAGTGAATGTTACATCACTTATATGTAAGTTCAATATTTATTACATTTACAATTTTATTCTCCATAGCATCAACACCTTCATTTTTACAATTTTCATCTATATATAAAAGTATTATTAATTTATACTCAATTCAATTCGATCGAGTGAAATTATCAGAGAATTAGGTTGGTAGTATCAGTTTGATAATCATAGACATAGATGTTGTATTGCAAATTCTAAATATTTCACAAAAATCGATCGAATTTGTTTTATAATGAGTACTAGCGAATCTTAGGCTTGAAGTGAAATAATTAGAAACTAAACCCGTTATGAAATGATATTTTAGAGATGAGTTGTGTATTTTCTATGAAAGGTTTTATTTTTAATTTATATCATGTGTTTGATTTTTTACAGTAATATTCATATAATAATATATTTTATGTATTTTTCTAATGAAGAAAAACTATGTTTTTGTTTTGTATACTAAGTAAAAATGAATATTCTCTTAACTCCTTTTAACTAGGAGCGAACGTCGTTTTTTTATAAATCAAAATGTTATTACTGACTAAAGTCATTAAATTCAGTAAGTGACAGTCAGTTTTCCGCCTGGCAGTTTTCCGGAAACCATCCTCGTATATATTAATGAGATATAATAATATATATAGATGATTTATATATTGATAATGATATTCGGATCTCCGGCAGATTACGAACCACATCCTACTTTGGGGGGCGTAATTTACAGGAGGGAACATTTCATTCATTAATTTCAACAACAAAACTGTTCATTTCCTCTCGACATTTGCCAAGGCGAATGTAATACATCAGGTCGACAGATATGATCTGTGAATTGTCCTGATATAGTGTGTATCTACGATAAGTCAATGGGAGGTGTTGATAAAGCTGATTTTTTTTATGTCACTCTACAGGACTAGTATCAAATCAAAGAAATATTATATGAGGTTGATATTCCACATGTTCGATATGATTATGGTGAACAGTTGGCTTTTGTACACACGTGATGTATCTCTGCTGAAGCTACCACGTGAAGAAACTCTTGGAACTGGAGAATTCAAATTTAAAGTTGCATTCACTTCACTTTGAGTAAAGAAAGGAAATCAGTGAAGAGGGGTCGTCCTTCTGGTAATAATCATCCTATACAGGGTGTCCCAGAAAAAAGGAAACCCATTTTCAAATTAGTTTATTTTAGAAAATATTAAAACTATAAGAATTCTGAAAACACTGTTTTATACGTTTAAACTTTCTGCATCCCTTGTGAAAAATTAATAATGTTACAACAAAAATTAAAAATGCTGCAGCGAATTTAGCAAAAGGAAAAAAAAAAGTCCTTGTGCGGGCACAATATATTTCTTAAACATCCGGTAGTATTAAAAATTAAATCCTAAGATTTATTACAAATAAGAGACAAATTAAAGAGATTTATTAACATTGGAACCGCAATACTTATTTCCAAGGTGTAAGGTTAATTTCCCTCGACATGTCCTCCATTTCTTTCTACACATAATTGCAGCCTTTTTCTCATTCCAGCAAGAACTCTTTTAACTAAATCCGGATTTTCTTTTAGTAAATTAACTTCGTTTACAATTCTCTCTCTCAAATCGTCTGTGTTTTCTGGAGGAGAAAAGTACACTTTGCTCTTGAGGTGTCCCCAAAGGAAAAAATCGCACGGTGTCAAGTCCGGCGATCTGGGCGGCCACCCAATTGGATGGTTCAGTGCAATAATGCGATCGTTGAAATTATCATGTAGCAATTCTTGAACTGCACGACTTCTATGTGCTGGAGCACCATCCTGAATCCACCATAGCCTATTAAATCTGTTTGGGTAAATTTGATGCAGCTCAGGAATTATTCTTTCTGTAATTAGGTTTAAGTATTTATCTCCATTCATATTATTTTCGTAGAAGATAGGGCCCACAAGTCGTCCGTTTCCACACATTCCCATCCATACAGAAACTTTCTCCCTGCACATTGTTACGTCGAAGTTGAAATTTGGAGGATTATTTCTGGGTGCATACTGGCGAATGTTATAATTATTGACTCTTCCATTCATATGAAATGCTGCTTCATCACCAATCACGATGTCTTCTACGAAGCGAGCATTTTTTTGCAGAAACCAATTTGAAAAATTTAGGCGGCGAGGTAAATCCGGTTCTAATAGTTCATGCCGTACATGAATCTTGTAAGCATGATACCTTACATCGTTTTTAACAATCCGGTTAAATGTGCTTTTACTGATGTCCAACCCGTTCCTTCTCGTTGATATTTTTGAATTCTCAATTAGCTTTTCACGAACACGATTAATGTTTTCCCTTGTTCGTTCTGTTCTCCTGCAACCCGATCGCTCTCTGTTTAAATTCGAAGTTGTTCCTTCAGTTTTGAACTTATTAACATTTGTCCATATGGTCTTCTTAGTTGGCGAAGCTCTTTCCGGAAAGCGTTGTTCAAAATCTTGTTGAACCAGTTTAAAGCTTCCAGTTCTTAAATAACTTGTCACCACAAAAACTCGTTGTTCTTTTGAGAGTTGCATTTTGGGGTTTTGAAATATGCAATAAAAATTACCGTGTTAAAATTAAAAATTCCTGATTTTATTATAGGTATCCAATGTATCATGAATACAAACTAACAAATTTTGTTTTGTTTGTTGGTATCATCAACGGACCAAAAATGAGGACTTCCTCGCGCAAGCACTTTTTTTTCCTTCTGCTAAATTCGCTGCAGCATTTTTAATTTTTGTTGTAACATTATTAATTTTTCACAAGAGATGCAGAAAGTGTAAACGTATAAAACAGTGTTTTCAGAATTCTTATAATTTTAACATTTTCTAAAATAAACTAATTTGAAAATGGGTTTCCTTTTTTCTGGGACACCCTGTATAGAAGAAATGCACTTTTCGTTCGTGCTGACCTGTAGAGCCTCTGCGATTTGGTCAAGTGGGTCACTTTCCAATGGTGAACAAAGCTCTCCGCATTTGCCGAATGGAAGGATGTGATGGGAGGACTTGAAACTAGATGTCTCAAATGCAGAGTTCATCTCTGTTTCAATAAATCAAATAATCATTTCTATGATTATCTCAACTAGAAAATGTTAAGCATCAATCCGATAGGAGCAGTGGAGTATTAGTTTCGATAAGGGTTATTATTTTCTAAATTGAACTATGTACTGTGATTTTAAACTTATTACTACGGATTTTATTTTTCATTCATAGAATATATTGGGTGCTTTAATTATAGTATGAATATACGAATATAGTAGCATTTGTTATATCTCTATAAAACTTAGTTCAGTAAAAATAAATTATTCATAAATTAATGTTTTTGATAAATGAATGTACATGTATTTAACAATGTGCACTCTAATATGCCCAAAAATCACTACAAATATTTTTTAAGAAACATATCTATGTGCCGGTCTTAGGGTTAAATATAACGCGACGCAAAACAGAAGAGGGATGAAAGTAAACGCTTATAACTCAAAAAGTAGTACACTTGGAAATATGATATAAAAACCACATGGTTAGTCTAAAACAAATGCTCAAAATGACCTTCCCGCTGCTCTATACACAAATTTATACGTTTCTCAAAATTGTGAATCGCCACATTCAGAATATCTTGATTCATGGATGAAATAACTTCTTGGACAGTATCTTTCAGGTTATCAATAGTATCTGGTTTTGCTCTAAAAGCATTCTCCTCTACTCTCTACAAAAGAGTCTATACGATGTGAAATGATGTGGGTTCAAAATCGATTTGTTAGCCAATTTTGTGCTCGCAAGCTGATGTTCGGCCTTGTTGAAACCAACGGTCAGAGTGAGTGTCGTCCATCAGCATGATTTTTAGCATACCAATACACGTATCAGATGTTAGTGTGCATGGATTTCCGTCAGAATCTTGAAAAAAAAAATGGACCATAAACTTGGTTAGAACAAGGTCGCACAAGACGATTGCCTCAGGCAAGTGTATAGTTTTCTTAGGCGACATTAGACTCTATATGCGAAAATTTTGCTTATTAATAAAGACATTCAAATAAATGTGGCTTTCATCGCTGAAAATTATTGTTTTAATGTCCATCAGTCGCCGCCCAACCATATTCCTAATCCTTTGACAAAACTCCAACCTTCTTTCTTAATCATTATTTGAGAGCTGTTGTCTGTAAGCTTCAGGATTTCAAATTAAGATCATTCTTTAATATTTATCGAACGCTTTCTCGATTTATATCCAGTTTCGCTTCCATCTTTCTTATACTTTGTGACGATTCTTGACTCCTTTCACTAACTGGAACAATATTATCTGCTGTTTTTGCATTCCTCTTACCACTGGAATTTCTCTTATTTTGGTTCAGTATATTCCCTTTGCTTCTCCATTTTTTTGTCGCTCTATCCACTGTTTTAAGGCCTAATTTTCTCCGAATTTGTTTGTAAAAGCTTTTCTGACATTAGTTCAAGATCCTGTCGATATAAACTGTTCGACAATGAAGATAATTTTCTATATATTGAGTTGAATTTTTTTATAAATTATATTCTAAATCCTGGTTTAAATGCAAAATGTACGTAACTATGAAACCCAATAAATCTAAAAGATATACTCTATCATGTGGTTTTCATATCATCTTTCTAGTGTACTACTTTTTGATTTAAAAGCGTTTACTTTCATTTCTCTTTTTTTGAGTCACGATGTATATGTACAATCTAGTCATCAAGTGAAATCGGCAGTCCTTTTTGCACCTCAATTTAACGTTAGTCGACTGTACGTAATAATTATGGATAATATTTAAGTTTATTTTCTAGTTTTTATCTCGCAATACTTAAATAAGTCGTCACAATAGCTATTCATACTTTCATTTATATTTATTTGTTAAATAACCTTATTTTAGTCAGATGACTATGAATCAAAATAACCGTCAGATGACTATGAATCAAATTATGTCCCAGTATTTGTTGTGAGAAAGTAGTGGTAGTTTTTATGTTATGAATGACATTTCTATTGGATTAATTCTTTTATTTTCAGAGTTATCTATTTATATCATCAAGATTAAATGGTATTTCGCCATCAAATTCGATGGGACAAAACGAATGTTCAAAATTGCCTAATTTGTGCAATGATCAGTCAAGTAAATGACAGTGATGAAAAAGTATTAATCAAATTGATTTTTTTTAAATTATACGAGTAATAATATAAAAATATTGAAATTATTGCTGTAAATCTTTTGTCCAGATGTAAAATTGATTTTTATTTCGCCATCAGAACCTAAATATTTCATCATTATTAATCTTTTCCAAATTTGAATCCTCAGATCGAAAGGCTTAAATATGTTCCGGATATAAAGGCCTAAAACTTGTCAATGGAATGTTTCATCTATATGCTAATTCCAGGAATATTCTTGACAAAATTAGATTCTCTAATTTTGAATCATTCCGAGAGTATTTCCTCGATATTTATTATATTATCGATGGTAATATGGAAAGTATGCAAAACACCGAGAATTTATCAACGTTAACTAGGATTGGGAGAATGGTATCTATGTCTACAGCACTTTAATCTTTCGGAACTCAAAGTAAAGGCCGAGAATTGGGGTACCTAGTTGTTCATTCTCGCCAACGTGCCTGAAATATCACAATACATTGAAAAAACAGAAATACAAAAATAATTTTAGACAATTCAGACTATATATAAATAATGACAATATTATAGATGAAAAAATTACTTACAGAAAGTGTTCTCTTGGTTATATCTACAATCAGTATTTTCAGAACCACCCATAAATATCCGATACCTATGACAATATTGATAAACTATATTAATGATTCAGAAATCTAAAAAGACAAAAACATATAAAGGAAACAACTTCATGTGAGAAATTCAACCTAAAAAAGTTTATTTAATGAAGGCACCATTAGTGTGGGTATGGTATATTACGGCAGGTGATACTAGCCTAGCTACTCTAAGAGAGTAGCTTATTTTACGTTACTAATGATACTATCGAATGAAAAACCTAATTAAATTGTATGAAGAAATAAATTTGGGAATTAAGGACAAAAATTTAGAACAAGGTTTCTTAAGAATTGAAAATAAAGAACAGTAAACACACACGAACAAACACATCTAAAAGCTGCGCATGACTCCCAGCACGAAAACTAGTTAGAAAAGAAATCGAATAAATATAAATTTGACGCCTGGATTCAGGTGAAAAGAAAATGCCGTAGGTAATTAATTGTGAACTAAATTTTGATGACGTGCTATAAAGTGCTATAAAATGAATAAATTGAAAAATTGTGAACACAACAATCTAGATTAGTACATTTAGCACAAAATGAACATATGTATAAGACATTTAGCTGAAAGAAAATTTGTCTTATAGTTTTGTTTTGCAGTTATTTTGAATTGTAATGTATGAAAACAAAAACAAGCAACAACATTCTTCATTTACTTGTTTTTTCGAAGAAATACATGATTGTGAATAATTTTAAATTGTTGCGCATTAAATGCTTGCAGTTCATAAAATGATTTTCTTTTATTTTCTTCATTTTTAGGCCAAATTATGTATTTAGATAAACGGATAAATGACGGTGCCTGCAGTTATACACATTATATATGTGCCTCTAATAAGAATCACATGTTATTGGGAATTTGGTAAAATGAAAAAGTTTTTCAAATTCTAACAAGAAAAAAAGTGATTTTCTAATTACTAGTGTACTTTCCTGGTAAAAATAACGGGTGTTCTATATTGATATATTTCCCGTTATACAGTGTTTCCACAAAAAAATGTTTATCCACTACCATTGATTTTAAATATTCATAATTCTAGGATAATATGCATATTATATTGGTGCCATAGATACGTAGATTAATTAATGAATTTTACAAAGTACCTAATTCAATGGCAGTGGATACATTTTTGTAGACACTGTATAGAAGTTTTCATTGAATTTAATTTACTTCGCAGACGGCTGTCTAAAGCCCCGTCCAGACGGTCAAATTTTTTTAGAGAAGTGACAAACTAAAAGACAAACTTATCGTCAGTTTTCAACACGGTCAAATTTTCTCGCCAAAAGTTTGAGGTTCACTGGCGTCAGTTTCGTCAAAATTAATGTTATATATCGTGAAAATAAAAATTATATAACTTGGTATGTATAGTTTTTAAATTTAGAACAGTAAGAAATCAGAGAAAATAATTTGTTTTTAATGATAAAATATCGTCTTGAAAAGGATAGTCAAAACAAGATCATAGAAAACAATTCACAACGTAGGTAGCCTACCTATAACTTAGATCTAATACAACCAAGTATTAAAGAGTCTGTCGTCAGCCATTGTAACTAGATAGATACTAAGTTTTAAAAAATTAAGGTTTTTGTAGGTGTACCTAGCTGTAATAAACTAAAATGACGCGCAAATAAAATAATATTATTGCCGGAAAGTCAGTGTGTACTTCAAACTTTATCGTCAGCAAATAGTTTGACAAACTTTTTGATGACGATATCCAACATGTTGGAATAAAAAAACTGATGAAAAAAGTTTGACGGTTTGCTGACGCTAGGAAGTTATCGTCATTTAGGTTGTCTTTAAGTATGTCATTTCTCTGAAAAATTTGACCGTCTGGACGGGGCTTAACTGCTATATTTTAGACGGTATTTATTTATCATAAGCTGATAAAACACAATTATTTAAATTTCATATCAATATACTCCCGTTCGTATCATGGTTACAATCTCCATTTTTAATACCTGTCGAGTAAAAGCCGACACCAAATAATTAGGCGTTTTTAAATGAGGAAGCTCGTGGCGTGTAACTCTCAAACCACAGCTACAATCAGTGTAACACTTGGTCAGTTGGTAACTTCAAAGACTTTTCCGCAAACGCAGAGAAATATAGAAAAATTGTTAGCTTAGACTTATTTTCTTCAAGAAGTTAATAGGTTCCATTTGGCTTTGATTTTGAGAGATCTACTTTTATTTCTTCTCATGCATCTTAATATGACTTTCTGAAACAACTCCTCATATCTTTTTCAGTATTTTTTGTCTTCCTAATTCTGTTCTTTATCATCTCTGGGAATTTTTCTTCTTAATTTTCTTTGTTTATTACTCTATTGTTTAACTCATCATTGCCAATCGTGGATAACGTCCAGAAAAAATTCAAAATTCTCAAAGGAAATCGTGTTCTCGAAAACAAGAGCTCTTTCTACAGTCCAAGTATCATTGTCTTTCATTTTATTGATGAGCCTTGTTTCACAGCTTTATTTGCAACTTCTACCAACCTATTGCTTGTAAGATGGTTTGGTGTTGTTATCTAAGAAAAATTTATCTAACTGTTCATTGCAGAATTGGGTTCCATTGTCTGGCACCAGAACTTTAGGAAACCCATATCTGTATCACATTTCATTTTCAAAGCACTTCAGTACGTCTTTGAATATCAATGGGAATACTTCAGGTAATCAACAATGACCAAAATGTGTATGAAATCATTTTTTTTTTTAAATTGTTGTTAAATCCATATCTTTCATAGAAATTAACTGCAGGAAACGTTTTTTTTAAGGCTGATTGAGCTGTCAAGTGTGGCAATTTTGGATAAAAATGGCCACAACATACTTTATCTGATTCCAATAAGTTCTTCGAATAGCTACTTTTTTAGTTTGAACTTAATGACAAATATTTTTATACTTTGAAAACTTATCTGGAGTTGCTTTAACTAATGGCTTTGATGGTCTTCTCCACTCTAAAATGAAATTTCTCTAGAAAGTTTTTAAATTTGTAGAGCTAAGGTTATATAATATAAAACAGTTAACAGAAAAGAAATCTTTTATATTTTTGCTTCATAATTAATTATGTAAGAAATATTGACTCTCAACCATCACTGTCCAACTTTCTAAGATTAAATAGAAGAAAAAGTGTCTAAAATGAACTTTATATCGTATTATCGTAAATTTATTGACAATTGGTTTTTTGGTACCTAAATGTTTTGTTCTACAGGGTGGGGCGTAAGTTTGGAAGCAATTTTTCAAACATTAATATAATTCTTAAAAATAAGTTCCTAAGTAGGTGATAGGGTTTGAACTATAGTAGAGACACTACATTATGACGTGGCAGTGTTATTTTTTTACAAAAATTTAGTCAATTCAAAAATGTCAGACAAAAGAGAAGCCATTATTGCTCTACACCGTGCCGGGAAGTCAGATTCCGTCATTTCAAAGACTCTCTCAATAGCGAGATCGACTGTTTGGAAGTGTGTGAAGCGTTTTAATGAGAGAGGAGACTTGACTGATCGTCCAAGAAGTGGTAGACCACGCTCACAACGCACCAAACAACTGATAAAATGTGCCCGAGAGAAGATCAGGAGGAACCCGATAAGGTCAATACGATTGTTAGCCAAAACAGCTAATGTGAGTCCCAGAACAATGAGAAGAGTTGTCAAAGAAGTCCTAAAGATGTCCTCTTTCACCCTTCAAAAGAGACAGACTCTGACAGAAGCTGTAAAGAAAAAGAGATTGGAGAGAAGCAAAGCACTTCTGAGAGAATTGAAGTCTGGCACGGCTGGTGAAATTGTTGGTCTGACGAAAAAAATTTCACAGTGGAAACGGCTCACAACCGGAGGAATGACAGAATAATTGGTAAAAGTGCAAATGACATCCCATACAACCAAAAAACTGTCCACAGAACCATGAAACCTGCTTCAGTAATGGTCTGGGCCGCCGTTTCAGAAACTTGGAGATCTCCTTTAATTTTTGTGGAACAAGGCGCCAAAATCAATGCTAAATGTTATATTGAGAATATTTTGACGCCAATGTTGGAGTCAGCTAAGGATCACTTCGGTGACAAATGTCACTCAAAACTGGTGCCATGACCATCTTCCACGGTTTTGGTCCAAAGAAATGTGGCCTCCCTGCTCCCCAGATGTTAATCCTATGGACTTTTCGGTATGGTCCATTCTTGAATCAAAGGCCTGTGGTAATTCCATCGCAGTGTGGATGATTTAAAGCGTTCGCTCCAGAGATTTAGGGAGGAAATTTCACATGAACAGTTGCGTGCCGCAGTAGAAGGAGTTCGGAGGAGATTTGAGGCTGTTATTAAAAACAAGGGGGGATATTTTGAATAAATTTATGATTTTTGAATTCTTAAAACCCTTATGTAATAATACATACCTGTAAATTATTAAATATATTTTTCGTTGGATTATAATATGCACTTTCATTTGCTTCCAAACTTACGCCCCACCCTGTATATGGTTTTCTATACTTGGGTAATTATGTATTACAGTCTAAATTCTGAAAGTTTTTTGGAACATTGTTTGAGTGGAATGGTCGTCTAAGTATTTATGTGAAATCAATGAAAATAATGCAACATATATGGTTTTTATTCAGTTTTATAACATTTTATTACCATGCAGAATCTGGAACACGGATGAAATACATGCGCTGTTGCGTCACATATTATATAAAGATTCACACCTATTAGTGATGTTTCTATTGTGACTCAAATTGTGACACATCAGCTGAGTTATAAACTTCATCCGGGCTCAGAGGCCCGCTTGATCATAAATGATATACAACTAAACTTTGAAGAAATGTTGCATTATTTCCACTGATACGATACATAAATACGTCATAGATAATGATAATCACGGAGTTTCAGCAACTCAACTCCTTTGCACTCTGTGAGTTCCAGGAATAAGAACTATCAGCACTCACTCGAGTTTGCACAATTCGCTAAATTTGCGGAACGTAAACATAACCCAACCACTCTCGCTATTGTGGCACACTTGAATTTAATAGTGAATCAATAAAGCCACAACCACAATCAACTCTCAGCCTCAGAGTAACATAGCACACAGGTACCTCCATCTCCATGGTGCACCGACAGTTGGGCCCCAAGACAATTGAACCCAGAAAAAGTTGGGGCATCAGACACAATAAAGAAGTACTGTTACTTTGTTATTACTAGGGTTGTGACCATATTATCTTTGAAATATGCTTCATATTCTCTTGATAAATTCTTTTATACTCTGAAATATGCTTTATATTCTCTTAAAAATGATTAATACTCTTCTTATTCTCAATTCATAAAAGTGTTGTAATTCGGTTGATAAACCTGATAAGGGATATATTAACAAATCCCTTAAATTGCATTTGGAAGCTTATCTCATGCTTCGGTGTAATGGAAATTTTTGAAGAGTTTATATATGTCGTATTAACTTGAATCATGTCATATTGATCTAATGTGTAGTGTACATAGTGTGGCAAAGTTCAGTCACAGTAATTGTAAGTTAAATAAAATGGGTAAATTTTAAAGGTTTTTTGTTACATTGAACTAAGAAAAATTGAACAGTTGTTGGGTTAAAATGAGAAGATATTTTGTAATATTAATTTATAAAATATTTCATATTCACATTAATTCGAAATCGGATGTATGTTCCAATAATTTTGACATGTCTTATGGTGGCAACGGTGTTCTTATTTTCAATTATTTTTCATCTCAAATACCTTCATTCATATTTTCTATTGGCTACATCATACTCATTTACTACTATAATAATAATAATAATCTTGGGCTGAATTGTCTCGGGCCCAATTGTCGGTCCACGATCCCCTTACTCTATATTTATAATGGCAATTTAATCGTAGTATAGTTAGAACTTAATAATTGAATAGAGGAACTTAATAATTGATGATTGCTTGATATATTGGGATGAATTATCCAACAAAAACCGATGCTTTTTCATATTTTCCATAAAATGCTCAAGGTAAAAATACCACGAGGATACTCTTTTTACGTCGAATTTCTCATTAAATTTCACATATAAAGTTTCTTGAAGTCATTAGATTTTTCGTCACCTGATGATAATTGACTTTGTTCATTTAGTCACTTTAGTATATAGGTTCCATAGCAAACACCCACAATCTTTACGCTCGGAAATACTTCAAAAATCAATATTAGCAATTTTGGCGTATTGGTTTACGATTGAGAGGGACAGAAGCACTGCAATTATTGGAAAATCTATCACAAATATTGCAATGAATTGTAGTCATTGCTATGTATTACCTCTCTACTTTCAACAATACTTGTACGGGAATGGTACTTATATATTACGCAAAAAGCAGCTTTATAAATGTAAAATATGTTATATTGCGGATATTTGTTTATTGCTAACATTCAATATCACAGCTTCATCAGTTACACTTTCCTGTTATGATTATATGTTTTTTAATATACAATACGATTTTTATTGGAATAGCTTGCCATTTCTTGTGTCATGATGTATGTGATGATTGAAAAGGAGAAAATATGCAGCTTGTGTCATGTTAATTCCAAACAATAACATTACAAAACTTCAAGTTATTATCGGTTAGTTGATAAAATATATTGAAGTCTGATTAATGAGTTTAGTGGATCACAAACTAATTGATTTAACAGAAATTATATAATTCATACCTGTGTGTATAAATGTAACTGACAATGTTATTTGTGTTATATTATTTGCCAATTACTGAAAAGGAGAAGGTGTAATACCTAGCATTACATAGCAAAGATGATATCCATCCATACTGATCAGATAATCATATCAACTTATTCAAAATGAATTCTTGTTATCTATTGTATCTATTGAGTAGTGATGGGAGGAGGTTGTTGTTATTAAACACCTCTGTTAATTATCTCGTGCGTCAGACCTGTGTTTCGCTTAGTCAGCACATTCGAGTGACCGGTGACTGTACTTTGCTGGTTCTGACTGTACTTTGTAATTGTTAATCCCTTATGCAGCGCAATTAGCAGCGTTACTGCCATTCTTTAGTGCTTTTATTTAGGTTGTTTTTATCGTCAGTTAGTTTTGATTTTTATCTCTTTTAACCTTTTTATTCTGTAGTAAGCTGGTAAGTTAACCTTGTTTAGTTGTGTTGCAGGAGGTTTAAGTTACAGCTGAGGTAGGAATTGTTGGTCTGCCTGGTGAACTCTGAACGTCTGCCAAGTGTTTCCAGAGTACTGAGCAGGGAGGTTGTTGACCCCTGAATGCTCATGGGCACTCCGGTTGAGGGGTGCTGGTGGCATTTGCTCTGTTTTGCCAGTCAGACTGCTATTTTATTTTGATGATTGAAGGTAAGGATGTGCTCTGTAGCTCATGTGACACACGTAATAACCGAAAGAAAAGAGTTAAATGTGCACTGTGTTCTGGATGGTTTCACATGTCATGTGTGGGACTGACCAGGGCACAGGCGTCAGTTATAGTAAGATGGGTTTGTGTGGCGTGTCGAGGGCGGGGTACAATCGATGACCCCCAGGAGCGGCCCAATCAGCTGGTGAATTTGGAGGCATATATTGGTGGCTGTCGTAGCAGGTTGAGAGTCCTAAATACGATTCCCAGGGGATCAGTAATAGCTGTGGCGGGAGCCCTCCAACTGTTATTGCAGGGGGCTCTGACGCAGAAGACCCAATTAGCATGGACAAGGCTTATGAGCTTCTGCTACTGGGGGCTACAGTGCCCAGATGGCGGTAGGGAAGGTCGTAAGGTTTCTCTTGCTACCAAAATCAATCGGCAGGTGGCCCAATTTTTAGAGACTGACTCCCTACCTACGCTGCCTGAACCCATAATCCCAGTTGTTAATAATCGACACGCTTCAGACGATGACAAGTTACAAAAGTTGAAAAAGAGAGTGGCAGCTAAGTTTGCAGATGGTGACGTGAGTGGAGCAGTTCGTGAGCTGTCATCTTCGGATGGACTAGCCCAACGAAACGAAGAGACTGTCAGAGCGTTGAGGTCTAAACACCCGCCTGCCCCGCTAGACTTGATGATGCCAGAGCCTCCGGATAATTCTCTAGTTGTGCCTATTGTTTCGGAGGAGGATGTCCGGAGGGCTGTTAATTCTTTTCGTCCTGGTTCTGCCGGAGGACCTGATGGCCTCAAGCCAGGTCATTTGAAGACGCTATTGTCCCATTCATCTGCAGAGGCTGGAGTACGTCTTTTGACCACTCTGACAGATTTTGTGAATGCGATATTGAGAGGAGAAGTTCCTGATTTTGCTTTGTCAACTTTCTATGGAGCCACATTGTGCGCTTTAACCAAAAAGGATGGTGGCATCAGACCCATAGCAGTTGGTAATACCTTACGTAGGTTGGCTGCCAAGGTTGGTGCGCGCCCCTTATCACACTCTCTTGGTAGTGAATTTAGACCGGTTCAGCTTGGGTTCTCTACGAAGGGTGGCTGTGAAGCTGCCGCACATTCTGCAAGACGGTACTTGAATGACTGTAACCATAGGAGGGTGTTTCTCAAGGTGGATATGAAAAACGCTTTCAATTGTCTGAGGAGAGATACCTTCCTTACTGTTATTCGTAACCGTGTGCCGGAGCTATATAGACTCCTTTGGAAAGCTTATTCTTCGCCTTCAGCTTTGTTTTTTGGTGAAGAGGTGCTGAGGTCGGAGACAGGTATCCAGCAGGGTGACCCTTTTGGACCGGCTATGTTTGCTCTTGGAATTGACGAGGTGGCTCGCAGGGTTGAGTCATAGTTCAATGTATGGTATCTGGACGACGCAGCCCTGGGAGATACACCGGAGAGTGTTTTGGAGGACGTAAAAACCTTGATAGATGGGTTGAGTGCCATCGGACTTGAAGTTAATAGCGCAAAATGTGAGCTGACCATTCTCGATGATAACGCCCCTGGCGAAACAGAATTGTTGTTCCGGGCAGTGCTTCCAAATGTCAGAGTGGTTCATAAGGACAATTGCTCCTTGTTGGGTGCGCCTTTAAGTGACTTGGGTATCCCCGAGGAGATTTTAAGGAAGAAAGAAGATCTGGATCTCATGGTCTCTCGATTGCGGGTGGTGGATAACCATCAAGCCTTCTTTTTGTTGAGAAATGTTTTCTCACTTCCGAAGCTACAATATGTTCTGCGGGCTTCTCCAGCTTACAAGCACGTAGTCGAACTTAGCTGCTTTGATGAATCACTTAGATCTGCCGTTGCCAGTGTGACCAATGTAGAGATGTCAGCTGATTCTTGGGTTCAGGCAACTTTACCGGTTGGCCTTGGTGGACTAGGTTGTAGGAGAGCTGGAGATATTGCCTTGCCTGCTTTTGTGTCTTCAATGTATTCTGTGAGTGATTTGGTTGAAACTATTCTTTCTAATATTAATATAGTCGATACCGGAGAGCTTACGGATGCAGTTGGGACATGGAGGCAGGGTTTACAGGCTGGTCTCCCGGTACCAGTCCATGAGTCCAGTCAAAAAGAATGGGATACACCACGGGCTCATTCATTAATGGACAGTCTGTTGGCTAGAGCTGATCAGGTGGCAAGGGCACGACTATTATCTGCATCTCTTAAAGAAACTGGAGTGTGGTTGAACGCGATTCCCATACCGTCATTGGGTACACAGCTCGATCCAGAGGTCCTGAGGGTAGCCATTGCTCTCAGAGTTGGTGCCAGAGTTTGTGAACTTCATTCTTGCCGCTGTGGCAGTGGGATGGATGTCAGAGGACTGCATGGCCTGTCTTGTAGGTACAGTTCTGGGCGTCACCCAAGACATGCAGCAATGAATGATGTGGTAAAACGGGCTTTGCAGAGAGCAGGACTCCCTTCAGTACTTGAGCCTCCTGGACTTGACAGAGGTGATGGTAAACGCCCAGATGGTATTACTGTGTTTCCTTACATGAATGGAAAGAGTCTGATTTGCGATTGCACGTGTGTCGACACATTTGCCGAGACACACCTCAATGATTCCGCAGTTGAGGCCGGATCAGCTGCCGGGGCTGCGGAGAACCGTAAACGTCAGAAATACTCCGCCCTTGGAGATGCATACATATTTGAGCCAATTGCTATAGAGACCACAGGAGCGTACGGTAGAACGACCTCCTTAATCATGAAGTCCATAGGTAGACGCCTTGTTGAGACAACGAATGATCCAAGGGAGTCTGCCTGGTTCCAACAGCGAATGGCTCTTGCGATCCAGAGAGGGAATGCCTTCAGCATCCTCTCAGCCGCGAAGGAGAGGTTTTAGAGGGTCGGGTCCACCCCTTCAGGGAACTCAACCCCTCACTCGTAGTTCCTGAAGGAATTTCCTCTTCTGTAAAGATTTTATCCTTCTTGTTTTTAATGGAAAAATATTGTCTTTTTAAACAAAAAAAAAAAAATGTTATCAAATCACTTTTATGAAATAGTAGTTTTTGAGAAGTAAATTGAAATCTCCAAATTAAATTCTTGACACTAAGAAGCATATAATTCTTACACCAAAGTATATGTTACTTGGAGTATTTTATTTTGTTGATAAAATAAATATCAGTAAAAGTTTATTAAATCTAACACTTTCCGAACAATCAAAGATTCTTTTTATTTATTTATGAAACTTGAAAGCAAAATTTTACCTGAAGTAATTTATAACATCACGAGTTACCCATTTAAAATGACGGACTACATATTTGTATTGTTTTAAAATTATTCGGATTTCTAAAAAGAATAATCTGATTTTTCTGCCATCCGGATTTCGGTAATCAAGATTTCTGATTCTTTTTAACCCTGACATTTTTTTGTCATCCTGGATTTTTTTAGTTCAGGTTTCTTTACAATTACGTAATTGTTTTGTAATCTTCGATTTTTTGTAATCCCCAATTTATTAATTTCTGTTTCCCTGGTTTTTATTTTTACGGTTCAATATTATAGTCATGGAATTATATCATATATTAAATATTAGAACGTGGTGACATTTTTCGTGCAAATAACCATCACTGTGTATTAGTATAGACTCGGTCATGTCAAAATATTAAATGTAAAATGAAAACTTTATTGCTATTCGAAGATAGTTATTATGATAATTTCCAGAACATTTTTTAACTCACAAATAATTAGTCTATAATTCTTACACTGCGAATACTATTGCACGTGAGAAGTATGTATGAACTGTTTAGCGTTAAGGAGTTTCTAAAAGTAATGTGAACAAATTGTAAGAATTATAAAGTTATCAGTTGGTTTAGCCTGTAATCTTAGCGAAAAGTTATTGTTGGGAACTGTTTGAAGTAAGTTTTATGCCGATTACTTTCATTTTGCTAATAGCTGAAAAAAACGAAGTAGAGATAATCAACCATGCAAACTGCGAGTATTTCAGAACTGAACACAAGAAAGGATTATGCGAGATATACGAGTTTGACTTGTTTCTCTAAAGGAAAACTTAATAAAATTGAGCCAAGATAGAAGAAAATGTGACATATGAATGAAAATGAATAATGAGAGAAAAGTCCAGTGCACGCACCTTTTTTCTTAATATATTCTGGACATGACCAGAATATATAAAATAATTTGCACATGGTAGAGAAACCAGAACTTGTTATTTGTAAGGATTGCAGCAAGCAGAGGATCTGATAAAAAAGTATGAAAATATATATATTTAGAAAAGGAAAACTGGTAAAATTGATAAGCATGGCTAGGACAATATAATAATAGATCCCAAGAATATCATAGACGAAATGAAATGATATCGAATACTGTATACCGATATATATCCCAGCCCTATTGATAAGTGAGAAAGATATTTCAAGATACAACGTCATTAATATTTCTCAAATATTTTTCATGATCAATTTTAAATGTAACATAAAGTGAGGTAGCTATTTTAAGCGGTATCTCAATAGGAATTTTTACATTGTTAACATTTAAGAATTGAATTTGCAATTAATATTAAATTTCTTTATAGTTTTTTTTATCTTCCTCAATTATCTCTGAGTGTCTCATTTCAGATGGTTAATTTTTTGATACAATAAAAAAAGTCAAGACATCAGTTTTCAGAGATTGGTGAATATAATTACCATGCTATCAGGCGAAAAATGTCTAAAATACTAAGAAAATGGGCAAGTTTTCAAAGGTTTGGAAGAATAATTCATGGTAATTGCGGGACGAAATTTATTATTCAATAGCTCTTTGACAACAAAATTCTCTAAAAAATTGAAGTTTTGTCAAAGGAATGGTGGTAGTAAACATTGAAATTTACCTGATGAAAATGATCAAAGGACATTAGCTAATATCGTGCAGAATATTTGTATATTCTCTACATGCAGAGAATAAAAGCATTGCTTTTCGTGTCAAGCTTAGTAACATTCTAATGTCAAATTAAACTGATGAGGATTGATGTTCAGAAATATATTCATTTGACTTCGAAATATAGAATAGTTGGCACGGTATAATATTAGCATAGTATTGCGACTCAAATAGCATAGACAGTTATAAATCAAGAAGTAAGATTTATTAATGAATTCCTTCAATTAATAAGTAATATCTCTATTGTCAGATAAGAAACAAATGCTAACGAATATTGACGCTCTCGATTGAAAATAAATTCCACCAGTCAATCATGAATATATTGGTGATGTGATAGAAAGTACAATAATCTAAGAAATAATAATCATATCACTGGCTTCACTTTCGCTCGTATAATTCACCGGAATATAATTTAGTTATTCAATTCATATTAACATAATTTCTGATATGCAGTGAGAGAGCTCTTGATCACACCTTCAATTAAGTAAGTAGCCATTCTGCGGTACATAGTAACATTACAAATCATTGAAATTGAATATAGAGCTACCTCGACGCTAGTGGCCAAATAATTATTTAAATGAGAGTGTATCAGCTAATCAGAGAGAGGCGTAACGTGACGTCACATATTACAAACGTTAGCACAAATTAGTATAAGTATATATACAATGTACAGTAGCGGACAAAATATAAGGGTAGGCAAAAACAAGTTATCTAAATCTTTGATTTCATAAAAAATACAAAACACACATTATTGAAATTGTGCACGTATATTTATATAGAACTCATATGTATTCGTATGAAATTTTAAAGCATTTGGACAAATATTCTAGGAATAGTTTCATATTTTACTTCAAACACTAAATTTTGCTCTGGTCAAAAGTTAAGGGTAGCCATCATAAACTTTGAAATATTCACGGATATTGGAAATTAACTTAATAATTTGTGAATAATTCTTTGCTATATCACTTAAATACATCTTCTGCACCAAAATTTTAATAATTTTGCACAATATGAAGGAGTTATCCATCTTCTTTCTATTCAACCTCAAGAAATGTCCACAAGTTTCCTCTCTGATACAGTCTCTAATTGGCGTTGCAAGAGATTTCTATTGCCACACGAAGGAGAAGCTTATTTTGGTGTTTGTGCCGGAAAATCAGACAGGTACGACAATGTTTACAGTTGCCCCCACCCCTCCAAATTGTTCAAATTTAGGCACCGCTGGAGACTGTAGTCAGTGTAGTGCTCCACACTTATGGAGGTCTGGTGCTCAATGAAGAACATAATAAGGAAATTTCCATACAAGAAATTGAGCAAAAACATTAATTATTGATTAATAAACAAACATTTCAATATTTCGAACATTTGGTGACTCAAAAGTTGACAAAGCGAATTGCTTGAGTTATTATCCAATTGATGAAATCCGAGTAAATTCGAAATTTTTGTAATACGAAAATATTGATAAATGCTTTTATAAAATGAAATAAATACAATTCACAAAGTTATTTTGAGAATTAAATAACTTCTATCTTATCACAATAACAGCATAATTGCTATAGAAGCCAAATTTTAAGAGAAATATTATAATAATAATATATTTCATAAAAAACTCGAAAGTATCAAATATTAATCTGCAATTTTGCAAGTTGTGTTTTTTCATAACGTGCCAACTAGTTTTACCTAATTCACAGAAAAAAAACAAAATCGAATATTTCAAAATTAATGGGAAAATATCATTTTGTACAAAATTTCAAATGTTCTGGGGCAACTCAAAAATATACAGAAATGGCCTGTAAATTGGCATGCAATGTTCTTTTATAACGTATCAACTTATTATAACTATTCCATATGAAGATTCTGAAGTTTGCCCGAAACCCCTATTTTTTGACCCACACTAGTGCACGTGTAAACGCCCCTTTAGATGTATTTGTATAATTGAAACATGAACATTTTCGCACCTCTTCCCATTTCTCA
This sequence comes from Caprella mutica, assembly GCA_947561585.1. NCBI lineage: Eukaryota > Metazoa > Arthropoda > Malacostraca > Amphipoda > Caprellidae > Caprella > Caprella mutica. The sequence continues at coordinate 26,089 of CANNZV010003658.1, forward strand.
CTAGTTTTAATTAAATGAAAGATAAGAAAATTAATGAATTTAGTCATGATATTGCACCATAAAAACAGACGCTTCAAATTCGTACTGAATACATGTAGAAATTATTCTCTTTATGTCATTTTTGAATTAAGTAGCAATAAATAATATATCAATCGTTGGCAACTCCAATGAACGTTACGCACTCCTCCGATGCCAAGTGTCGCTAGATAATTTAAAATACCTTAGTCATAGTGGGACATCTTCTACATTCAATGATCTGTGGTTACATTGTATTCATCTTCTGTAGAAAATAGTTTAATTTGAAATTGAATATTTTGCATAGCAGATAAAAATAATAGATCCTTCTATCATATTATAATAATTTATACGTGTTTCTTCCTTAGTTAGTTACTCCGTCCGTTACGGTTTCAGTTATTAATTACATAATGAACAGTATGAACTAGATTATGTGCACTCGGTAGAGCAAATACCTTCGCCTCCGCTTTGTCCGTTCTCTTCCAAAATTCGAGAAGCTGCTAACTGGATAATAACCAATGGTCCCACCAAGTTGCATGCAATATGATACAATACTTTTTGAGTTATAGAGTTATAAATGACCTTGGCCTTTGACCCGATCGCTCCCAAAATTGTACCAAATTGTTCCTGGACATGACCAATCGCCCCATCAAATTTCAGACGATTTGGTTGAATACTTTTGGAGTTATTGAGTTATAAATGGCCTTGACCTTGATATTTGACCCGATCGCTCCCAAAATGGTTCATGTATATTGACCAATCGTCCCATCAAGTTTCATGCAATATGGTTCAATAGTTTTTGAGTTATAAATGACCATGACCTTGACCTTTGACCGGGTCGCTACCAAAATACTAGCAGCAGGTCACTGGACATGGACCAATCGTTTCGCCAAATTTCAGGCAATTTGGTTGTACACTTTTTCAGTTAAGCGAATAACAAGATGATAAATAAATAAATAAAGTCTGATGAAAATATAACCTTCCGCAAGATTGCGAAGGTAATAAATATAATAAATATTGGAGACCATACATTTTATTTAATCACCATAGACACTACCAAATTATGTCGGTGATATGATGATACGGATTATCCAATTATTTTTGAATCAAATTTTTTAAAATTTGGATGAGTATTTTTTTGACTGGTATGTTCCACCCCGGTAAATTCCACCCCTCTTTACAGGTTAGGTTGGGTTAGTTATTAATATTTGTCATTTATTAATATTATATATAAGACTAGATAACTTGTATTTTCACTGTATCAAATTAAACCTTTTGCTGGCTAATCACAAGCAGTAAATTTTTCACTACACATGTAACAGAACAGCAGAAAGAAAGGTTGTGTGAACGCTCTTTATCAGTTGAGGTGTTTAGATTTTAAATAACAAGCTGATTTTCTTCTCTATCGCCAACACGACAACGATATTAATTGTAAGATGATGTCATATAGTACTTCTTGTTACATTTATTTCATTTTGAATTTGGTACTATAACTTCTTGTGAAAGTGGTGGTTTTTGACCGAAAGCTTTTTTTTATTTTTTTTTTTAGAGCAGGAGGTTTTCGATAAGGAGGTACAGGTTATTGAACATGGTTTTAAGACCGGGAGATTATTGCCTTAATACATTGATAGATTTTGACCACGGATAATTTGGTCCTAGAATCCAAAACAGCAACTTATTAGTAAAGGACGAAAACATTGAGTGGGTTGTCTCTGCCATGTGACCCCTTCCATACATCATCCAACCATTGTTGTAAGAGCACATATGCAGTTTCATGTTACAAAGGAATTAATATTAACTTGCTCAACATGTAAACTTTGAAATAAACTACCATATTAGGAAAATTTGTAATTCTATCAGAATAAAATTTAATTGACTTGAGCTAACTCTAAATATTGTCCAAATGTCTCAGGATATCGTCTGAGTTATTTTTTCACCGGTACAAATTATTTAACAAATGGCAATCTAAAAATAAAATCTTTAGATTTTTATCGTCACCCAAATTAGCATTGTCACAGGGGTGGAATTTACCGGGGTGGAATATAAACACAGAACCGAGTATTTTGGTCTGCTTCAACATTTAAGGAACGATTTAATTCCATGAACCAAATAATTGATTTGATATCTGGATAACAGAATCACCCTATATACTAATATACAGTGTGTCTTTGTCTGTTGGTTGCAAGAAAAATGTCAGGAATAAATATATAAAAAATATTATTTTGACATAATGTTTTGTGACTCAAATTTTTTTCAATCCAGTTTTTGACTCAAATTTTTTTTCGTCTACATACAATTTATTTTTCTATCAAATTTTTTCAACATCAAATTTTTTTCACATTAATTTTTCAAATATATTCCTTGGATATATTATTTCTGATTTATATGAATTTTTTTTTTACTATTGATAACCCATTAATTTTAATGGGAACTACACTAGTATGTGAATTATAGAAAAATCCAGAGTAGCTCCTGGAAAAAATAATAAATCAGATTCTTTTTTATTTACGGGTTTGTTTATAGTCCATGTTCTTGCCGATCTTTTTATCGGATATTTTTCGTTATCCGAATTTGTTATTTTTCTATTATTGAACACTGCTAGTATTGAAATAATAAACTAAGCATGGTATAATAACTCTTCTTCTGCACAGCTCTCCTCGTGACGTCATAGAGGATGATATATTCACTCCTATTGCAAATTATTGTTGAAGTATCTTATCATAGTTTCTTTTCATTTATTTAGGTAATATTAAGCAATCAGAAATATGCTAAATAAGATTCATGAAGTTAGGCAATTAGGTTACTTTTCCTTCTGTTGGTATAATGGCTAACCTAATCCACTCAATAAAAGTAAATTTGTTATATGAATTAAATGGGTAATAGGTTGAAACTAGATTACGTGCACTCGGTAGAGCGCATACCTTCGCCGCCGCATTACCCCGTTCTCTCCCAAAATCTAACAAAATGGTTCCTGCATATTGAACAATCGTCTCACTAAGTTTCATGCAATATGGTTCAATACTTTTTGAGTTATAAATGACCAAGACCTTGGACCATGTCGCTCCCTAAATTCTACCAGTAGGTCACTGGACATTGACCAATCGTTTCACTAAATTTCAGTGAATTTGGTTGAATACTTTTTCAGTTAGGCGATAACAAGATGATAAATAAATAAATGCTGGGTAAATTATAACCTTCCGCAAATTTTCAAAGGTAATAAGGAAAGTAGAGGTGGTAAAATATAGTTTGTAATATCTTAAAATTGAGAAAAAAGAGGGACTTATGTCCTACACCCGCCTAAATTACCCCAGAGTTCACAATCATTCGTCATCAAGTGAGTTATAAATACTTTCAACTTGAAGAATGATTTTAGTCTAATTTAACTCACAGTAAAACAATTGGTGCTCAGGTAGACAAAGGTTCAAATAATTATTATCCAAAATATTATTTGGTTTGCGGAATCTTATTTTCCTATTGAAATGAGTATACTTTCAAATAGTATATTACCATAATATTATGGGATATCAAATCCGAAAATAATTACAAGGTTTTGTAGAAACAACATTCAGTAAGTTTCTATTGAAATATTATCGAAACAAATTAGAAATAAAATATATATGACTATGTAGGATGTAGGACAAATGTATTAAAATAACCTACTGGCAGAATTACAATTCATTTATAAATAGCTACTAAATAAAAAGATTGTTTTCTGTCATCACACTTTACAACGATATTTTTTCACATCTTGCCCTGCATCTAAAACTCTAAACTGATAACTAAAGCGGAGAAATGCACACAAGATAGAAAACTTATCATTACGTTGAAGTCATGTAACTACATACCATTTGATAAATGCGACGCTACTAAACTAAATTTAGTACAAAACTAAATTTCGTTATAACCTATTCCATCACTCATTTTCTATGCAAAATAGATGGGAATAGTCAGCTTTATAACAACTCTCTGCCCACTTAATCCTCTTAGACTAATCATCAACTTGTGTTTTTGTACGTTAAGTGGTGCTTCTTAAGTTCCTTAATGGACCTCAGCAAATAAGTGGTCCCGAATTAGAAGATTAGAGTGTTAGCGCCACTTCACTCTTTCTAAGATACTCAGTTCTAGAATTAATTTAAAGTACTTCAACTTTGAAGTTATTATGCAGTTTTTAATACATGTATAATTTGTATAAGATTTCAGTTTGGTATACAATTCATTTTAAATTCAGAAAATGTCACTATGAACAATTTCATTTTATGGTGTATAGTACTTTTTGTCAAGTAGCTCCATCTTAAAATGGACATTAACGTAACGTTATAAAGTTCTAAATGTGTATTGTGTGATTCAGATTCCTATACTATTCTTCTAGCATCTATTATGCGAATGTTGAGTTGTAAATAAATGATAGCATATTTGTTTGGGTTGAATAAAACAATGATTTGAAATTTATGTGTTTCAAACCGATAAATCTTAAGCCGGGTTTCCACTGAGGCAACATGTAGCATGCGATTTGAGTTTCACTGTCTTTCAAAAGAATGTAGCTTCCGGCATTCAACAAAGAGACAGGAAGCATGCAGCAAGGCAACACAACACCTTCGTTCCTTGTAGCATGCTGCATGCTCTGTTGCCTGTTACAATACCAATTCAACAAAAACGAAACCAAATTCCAAACTTTGAGCGCCAATGCGATCAACTGAAAAATGGAATATAGGTTTCAGAAAAATACTCATGTGAAGATAGTGAAATATTATCTGATGAATAAGAGATCTTCATTTATACAATGCCTTTATATTTTTTTTTTGATATTTAATGTTATAATTTTAATGTATTATTAATAATATAAAATATATGAATAATTAATTTTACATATTTTCATTATAAGAGTTTTCTCTACATAATTATATAAATGTGAAGATTTAGTTAAATCATTTACTTCATTAACCCGTACACGGTTGCTCGCAACCTGCCTGATTGCTGTCCCAAAATAAGGTCACCGTCCATGTACGGGTTAAGTTACAGTTATGAAGCACTTGAGTAATAAAGGACCTGAGTTATGGAATGCACCTGAGTTACGAAATATTTCTATGTTTAAATTATAGAAAACGGTATACCTCAGTAATTTCACCCTAGTTATCACTAGAAAACATAGTTTTTTTCAAAGATTTTAATCGTAGAAAACTATAAGTGTCCCTGAGTTATGAAGTGGCTCTGAGTTATGAAGTAACCATTACTTGATAAATCAGGAGTTTCACTGTACTCAAATGATTAATTCTATGTTATTAATTAATAATTCTGAGACTATAATAATCTCTAACGTTATAATATTCGTAAATATTGTTTATTAAAAGATTTATTAAAAATTTCTTTTTGTTTCCGGCAACAAAAATCCTTCTCACGAGTGGTGGGAAGCCGTTCAACGCTAAGCAACAAGATAAATCTTGCCGCATGCGGCAGGCAACTGGGCAACGTGTAACCACGTGCAGCATGCAACGTAGCCGTAAGCTACACGTTGCCTTATGTTAAACTGGTTGAATTACATTTTACCCGTGTGGCAATGTAGCATTCTGTGTGTTGCCAAAATGTTGCCTAACTGGAATCCCGGCTTAACTTCAACTTGTAAACAAGGTTCCTAGAGGGTTCAATATATAATGCTAAACACATTCCAAATGCAGAACACCATAATGTTTCTTCCATGACGGTTAGTAAGAGAAAAAAAAATTGGAGTAAAAATCGTTACGTGTAAACACTGTCTCAATAATCCGATAACTTGTTACGATCTCTGTGTTCAATAAATCGCTTCAATATATCGTAGAGTGTAAACGGGGCTTTAGAATTGAAACTCAGTCAATCATCTAATCATTCTGCAACTCCCGTCCATCTAGTGATGCAGAAAACGGAAACACTTAAGTTTAAAGGGATTTTGATGACTGCATATTGAGCTTGCATTGCCTAAATATTTTTACAAGGGTACAATTAAGTCAAGAACACTCAAAGTCATTATTTTTGCAAAAAAACAGAGAATAGAATATTGGTTTTCAAGGCCTTGGTGAGCTGAAAAAAGCACACAAGTCTAAAGGCTGCCTAAATATTATTAAGGAAAGATTTTAATAATAAAAATAAATTTACAATGATAACTAATAATACATTATATGAAAGAAGAAAATAACTACGATTGTGACACGAATAAAGTTACAAATCAAATAAAAATGGTTAATGAAATATTTTCTAAGAGTCCTCAAGCTCCTGATATTCTTTCATTGTTTTTTTTACTGAATTTAGGACACACTATATTCTCCAAATTTCTCGTCATATTTAAACTCCATATAATAAACTCAGCATACATATGTTCCGCGCAATTTGTGGATTTGCACAATCTCGAGAATGAGCCGAGCGTTTTAAGGATCATAGAAAATGCGCGACAATCTCTAGACTCGAGAGTGAGCAAGGCAGGTAAAGGGTATGAAGCAGAACCAACAGTGATGGAGTAGATAATCAATTATTTATGCATTTAATTGGTCCATTTCATCAAAATATGATAGTTAAAACTTATATGTTGGTCACTGATTATGATATCAACCTACTACTCTGAAACACTAGTGATATCAACCTACTACTCTGAAACACTAGTGATATCAACCTACTACTCTGAAACACTAGTGATATCAACCTACTACTCTGAAACACTAGTGATATCAACCTACTACTCTGAAACACTAGTGATATCAACCTACTACTCTGAAACACTAGTGATATCAACCTACTACTCATGAAACACTAGTGATATCAACCTACTACTCTGAAACACTAGTGATATCAACCTACTACTCTGAAACACTAGTGATATCAACTTACTACTCATGAAACACTAGTGATATCAACCTACTACTCATGAAACACTAGTGATATCAATTACATCTTTAGTTCAATTTAAATAGATGACTTTGCTGTAATTGTTTCGAGATTCAGTTTTCTATATAGTTATTGACAGGTATAAATTATTATTAATGATAACAGTTGAAATTCATGTTATTTTCGAATAGGATGAGCTCATTTGTCATTATTCAATGCTATAGCAATAAAAAAAAGAGAATAAATAATCCATAGGTTAAAGAAATTGAATGAATGTAGGTGAATGAAATATAACATTTAGTTAAACTATCGTTTTTCAAAAAAGCAGAGTAAATTATTTACAGTAAATTAAATGTTCAATAATAATACATCTATTTAGAAATATAAACAAATTTCAGAAAAAAAATACATTCTTTCTTAATTATTAATGGTTTATGTAGTCATTTCCAGTCCATTAATTATTAACGAACTATTTACAAACATTATTTATATATTATGTAATCCTCAGCTTTAGATGAAACATCTCGCAAAATATTAAGAGCAGTGTTTGGATTTTCTTAATGAAAAATGAGCAAAGTTTATAGTTTCACTTGAGAACAAAGGCTTAGCCTGAAATTTTACGAGATTGGGGAATAACGACCTCTATAAACTGGTATGAGGAGAGGGATGTGAACAAATTGGATGATTTACTAGTACTTACATCTGCAAGCAATAGAATTTGAACAGTAAATTTAACAATTGTAAAAAAAAATAGTAGATTTAATAACAATGACATAATATAATATGGTTTTTCTTCTCAGTGGTAGGAGAAAACTGTTGATATATTTTTTATTGAATAGGGTTAATTTTCATTCATTCTTTCATTCATTGAAAATTTAATTTTGGTTTGTTCAAAATATTATTTTCTGACTGCGAATAAGTTTCAATCTTATGTTCAATACATGGAATTTTCTTCCAAGTTTTTTCCTAAATTCCCCATGAATTTATCCTATGTTTTTTTAAATTATAGAATGAAGATAACCTTTTGCACAGTTGCCGAACACGACTTTTCAAAATGTTCAATCATTCCACATTATAATCAGTGGACATTTGTATTCCGCCAATCATGTCTTAGGGGCCAAAGTTTGACACTTGAAACGCCGATCTATGGTCTAATTTTCTCATATAGCCAGTAACATTTACAATTTCAAGGAAAGTTAAAAAGAAATAAGAAGCTAGCTGTTAGACCATTAGCTAGTTTTAATAAGGAATAGTGAGAATAAATATACTCGAAACAAATGTCTAGGTTCCTAGTAAACCCAAACTTAAACAAATAATTAATAAAGAGATAATATCTATCTATATATGAGAACCGTATTGCCGACTCAAGACACTTATTAGCTTACATTTTGAGTCTTGAATGAAGCCATAGCCGATATGAGTGTGTTGCGTCACTATAAAGATATAGGAAGTAGCCAATTCTCATATGAGAAAAATATCAAATTGAATAGACCAATAGCGTTGCAGATGAGACTGTGAAGCGTGACATCACTGGCGGGAAAATCTAATCCTATTTATTCTTCAATGAAAATGGACACGGATTGATACAGAATAAAGTTGAATTAAATTAGAATATAATATTTATTATATATTATGAAGATTACATTTAAATTACGTTACGAAGATATAAAACTAGGTAGTAGCATGCGTGACCTTATCTACAATTTATAACATAATGTGTTGATTAGATGTTTCATCTACCCCAGATGGGGACTTCTCAATAGTCCGACAGTTCCATCTTTCTGTGTTATTTTATGTTCTGAATAAAATAAAAAAAATGGTTAAATAGGTATGTTCAATTAATAACTAATATAAATAAAAAATTAATTATTCATTTCTTTCATTTCAAAAATTTATATTACTCTTTTATTTTACTTTATTTCTAATAGTAATTTATGGTGCAATCCATCACTTTATTTTATCAATTAATGTAGTTTGTTGTATCTGATAGTTTGTTGTACTACACACTTCATATATACATATATTTTATGTTAAATCAGTAATAAACTACAAAAGTATAGGACTAATGAATAGTAACCACCCCAGATAACATTAGGACATCGCTAGAAATGCTCCATTTTCGGCTATTTTGTCCTGGTCAGATTGAGAGGGATAGTTCTTTTTTCCACTCATTTTATTTGGTCAGAAACAAACATCCCCTAGACGTCCTCTTCGGACCAATATTGAATTGTCATCTATCGGCAAGTTCCGTGTAGAACGATTGAAAAGATTTTTTTAGTAGTTAAAATAATTAAGAGCCACTATCGTCTGAACACTGAAGGCGAATAAAATTACCGTCAATACAACCTATGGTATTTGGGAAATTCCATCTATCAAGGAACTCCTTTGCTGTATCTTGAGGTGATTATCTTGTCGGCATGGGAAGGTGAATTGCGTGCAATTCGCGAACGTGACTCCTTGACAATGCCAGATTCCGTATAAAGAAGGACTTGGTGATGGGAATTGGCTTATTGGTAAGAATTACTCAACAGAAATATATTTTTCACTACTAATTAACTTAAGATCTTAATTTTCTTAACTATTATGTTATTTTTCCTTTTTGCAGCCATCGAGGTGAAGGACACCGCTTGAAGTACTTAAAAGCGGGCCATTCACGATCAGTTTCACCTTAAGGAATTCCTTCAGGCTAGGTAAAACTGATCGTGAAGGGGGGTATTCAGGGCTTGTCAATCCGACTGTCAGTTGGCCAGATGAAAATCAGGGGCGGATCAATTTTGAGGCGGAGTTAAAGTGCTTTGAAAGGAAAACTGACCGTGAATGGTGAGCGATCAGATCAGTTGTCAATTTTAGCCGTGTGCTGAATTAGATTTAGCACCGAAAGACTTTGATTTAGTAGTTCTGGATATCTATATAGAAGAATATGCCATAACAAGCCCTATTTCCATCAACCCTAATTAATTATCACAAATAGAAGAGGCTATTTCTATGACCTGAACGGGTGTAGGACATGAGTCTCCTCCTACCGTTCAAAGCAATCCTAATTTTTTCATATATATATATATATGAAAAAAGAGGGGTTCGTGTACGACGGCTTATGTGCGTTCCCCGCCTTGAACACCACGGTAGTGTATCAACAACAACCACGGTAGTGTATCCTGCAGCGACCTGCTAGCACTGATGGAAAGACTGATCCTAAGTGGACGTACTCGTTCAGCGCCTGGAGGAATGCCTTAAGGGCTGACTGACCGTGAATGGCCCGCTAAAGATATTATTGGAAAACAAATGATTTTGCTGCCAAAAACGAAATCGGGTGCTCCATCCTTCGAAAAATCCTCTCATAAAATGACATCGCTAACCATAGACAACCAAAAAAATGACGAATGATGAGCAAGCTCAAGAATCATCCGGAATACCCTCAAATGAAATTAGGTATCCAAGCGGGGAATCACCTAATTCAGCAAATGAAGATTCGCAGTCAAAGCGAAAGAGGGTACAAAAAACAACGTAAAGACGCCCATTGAGCAAGAGAAGCGGACACTCTCCTGAGAGAAAACTTTGCTATTTCAAAGCGGAAAATGGAAGAAACTAAGCACCTATTGGAAGTGTTTGCTATGGATTTGAACAAAGATCTGAAACGAATTGAAGACAAAAGACTTTTCTTACAAAATAATCTCGAATTGAAGCAAATAACTTCGACTGAATAACTCAAACAAATAGACACTGGTTAATGTCAAGAGATCACCAAAGTGACCAAACATCCACCGATATTGCAAAACTTATTTGCCAACAGTTTCTTATAACGTCTTTTAAAAGGGACCTGCCATTAGTTTCACGTCCCACTAGTCCGACGGTTACATCTTTCTGTATTATTTCTAGTTTTATTTTTTGATTAAAATAAAAAAATATGATTAAATTAATAACTAATCTAAATAATAAAAATTATATTCCTCTTTCATTTTACTTTATTTCTAATATTAACTAGTATTATGCAATCCCTCATTTTATTTAATAATTTAATGTAGTTTGTTGTATTCGCTAGCTTTTTGTACTGCACACTTCATGATTGCTTATCGACCTATACTGGGGTACGGTCGAGAGCTCCCCAGGTCATGAGCCCCCCCCCCCTCCCTGTTTTTTTAATCCTTATTTACCTAGTTAAATAAATGAAGAACTACTTAGATAGAAATAACTGTGAGTTGCTAATGTAGTATGTTGCACTGCACACTTCATTATTGTTTAATGACCAGGCAGGGGGGTTTGGTTGGGCCCCCAGATATACATATATTTTTTGTTTAATCAGTAATGAACTACAAAAGTGTCAATAAGGATTAAATAATATAGGTAATTAAGGATTAAAAGAACAGGGGGCTTATGACCTACACCCGTCAGGGGAGCCTGATATACATATACTTTATGTTAAAGCAGTGATAGACTACAAGTCGGAATAATGAATATTAACCCATTTAAGAACCTATTGTGGACATTCACATGATGTCCATCAATCGCATGAGGAAGACTCTCACGGGACGTCCTGAGGACGCCTAGAGAACTATTTCCTGGACGTCCTATTTCCGCCAAACGGGGTTGCAACCCGACGTCTACTGGACGTAACTTTGGCCGAGATAAGACGTTTGCAAGACTTCTCGCTGTTATTAGAGATAAAATTCAATGAATTTTGTCTCTGTTTCACTTTTTAACTCACACCAATATGAGATTATAACTGAAAATAATAATTTAGTTCATCCGCAGATTATGAGTAGACCGTAGACGTTTAACAGAATGCACGGAAAGGAGAGGATGTGAATGTGGGACGCTCCTCATTATAACAACTCTCTCTACCTCATGCACTTCTCAAAACCCTACTTTATAAAGATTTAATAGTTATTACAAGACGAATACATAATTTATATGATAAAAAAGATTATGATTTGATTACTAACTTTGCTTTGGCATCATCTCACTAAACCTATAATTATATTACATTAATAACAGGATGAACAGAGAGAATGTATGCTCAAATCATAATATATTCACAACAAGAAAATATTATTAACCCATTCTAAGGCTGCTTTCACACCAAAAGCTGTTGAGCAGGCAGGCTGTATTTGAGAAACACGGTAATGCATTGGAGCGTTCACACCAAAAGCAGGCAGTTGAGCGGTCAGACGCGGTTAGCAAAGCTGCTAGCTGTTGGCGTGAGATGCGATCGATTCCTGCTCCTAACCGCTGCTGTGCAGGCTGCCAGATGTGCGATTTGTGTCAAATAGTGTATAAAGAGGCGTCGAAGAGAGAGGTTGTGATCAATCGCTATGGATATTATCACTGTCAAGCATGAGATAAGTTAAATGTAGTCACATACTATTTATTTGTGTTAAATTTTGCAATATTAACTGTTTCATTATATAATTGTGCTTTTATTGTAGAAAGAAGTCAATTTAAAGTTATGTTGTGATTTTTTTTTTCTCTAATTACATTCAAATTTGCTTGCTATTTTGTCAATGCTCATAGTTACGGTTGTCTATATGCTCTTTGATAGAATACTAGAATTTAGTACATTCACATGCCTGTATTTTTATGCTCAAGAAATAAAAAATGAAGTACTCGGGAAATTACTGACTGTTTCTTATTGAGAGTCTTCTTGATATTGTAAAAGGCAGCACAGTAGATAATACTTGCCACACCTGATCATTCTTTTAACAAATTCGCTCTCTCATGGAAATAAATTACTTTCCAATATTATTGAAACATAATAGTTAGCTGTACATATTTGCTTAATTTTGAAACTTATTAGTTGTATTGAGGATTAATGATATTCATAAGTGTTTTCTTTACTTGGATTGGAGTTGTAGAAGTAAATATTAGTTAACAGAAACGATTGTCTGACTGAAGGTACAAAGCAATTGTTGCGATGAACTATATCTGTCCAATTAAAAAAGTAGGTAGGACTACAAAACTGCTTGCAAAGTGTTATTTTATATTATCCCACCAGAATATGTTTTGAAAATTAGTGAAAACAATGAGAATCTTTTTATTGAATCAACATTAATAATTACGAAAAAACATTCAATTTTTTCTAATGGTATAACTAAAGAGATGATTTTTCAGTTTTGTAATTATATGCTTCAAGACAAATGAAAATAATTTTGATAACTATATTTTTATTAAAATAACAGATCAGCATGCGCCCCAAGATTTCCCTCCTGTGTAGATAAGGCACTCGAAGATTTCCCTCCTGTAGATAAGGCACCTCAAGATTTTCTTCCTGTAGATAAGGCACCCCAATATTTTCCTCCTGTAGATAAGGCACCCCAAGATTTTCCTCCTGTAGATAAGGCACCTCAAGATTTCCCTCCTGTAGATAAGGCACCTCAAGATTTTCCTCCTGTAGATAAGGCACCTCAAGATTTCCCTCCTGTAGATAAGGCACTCCAAGATTTTCCTCCTGTAGATAAGGCACCTCAAGATTTTCCTCCTGTATATAAGGCACCTCAAGATTTTCCTCCTGTAAATAAGGCACCCCAAGATTTCCCTCCTGTAGATAAGGCACTCCAAGATTTTCCTCCTGTAGATAAGGCACCTCAAGATTTTCCTCCTGTAAATAAGGCACCCCAAGATTTCCCTCCTGTAGATAAGGCACTCCAAGATTTTCCTCCTGTAGATAAGGCACCTCAAGATTTTTCTCCTGTAGATAAGGCACCCCAAGATTTCCCTCCTGTAGATAAGGCACTCCAAGATTTTCCTCCTGTAGATAAGGCACCTCAAGATTTTTCTCCTGTAGATAAGGCACCCCAAAGTGGACTGGGGTGCTTTATCTACAGGAGATCCAAAAATAGTACCATTGAGAAGTTTTGTGCAAATAATTTGAAGTTCTTTCAGAAATCAGATTAATTTGTAATGTAGCTCTAAAAAATAAGATGAAGCTAACATCTCGAGTAGCCATATCAATATATCTTTCAGAATGTGACTAGTATTATCAAAACCATTTCATAAAAATCCAAACTTAAGTGTGGTGTCAGGCTGTGAGTGGTGTTGATGCTTACTATGATTCATTTTTGCAAAGATTAATCTGGAAAAGAAAACAGTATTTATAAATTCAATAATTTATTCACTTACAGTAACATGAACTAGTCTAAGATATAAAATTACTATCAAAATATTAATTATGAAGATATGAAAATAACCATGATAATGAATTTATTATTTAGATACGAGAATTATACTTTGAGTAAATGATAAACTTAACATTAATCTATATATATATATATTAGGCAACATTCATTAAATGATAAGTGGCATTTTGTTTCTTCGGATTTTATTGATAATTTTTCTATTTGCCTAAGTAGGTGTTTAGTTTCATCATTGCTTATCTTGATTATTACTTTCGATATCCAGGTAATAATTACCTCTTCTGTTTAATAATCAATAAAATCCGAAGAAACAAAATGCCACTTATCATTTAATGAATGTTGCCTAATAAATAGATTGCTGCCCAGTTTTACAAATATATATGTATATATATATATATATATATATATATATATATATATATATAAATGATTCCTGGACTTCTTTACCTTCGTTCCTGGAATGCAATACTGGAAGGCAGCAGCAAATATATTTCACTAGATATGTTTTAGGACCAAAGTTCTGAAAAAGAAAAACATAGTAAATTTTAGTATAAATAAATGAATATTCAATTAAGAAGAAGAAGGATTAATACTAATTATTTTTGAATCATATAATAACAAAGTTTTAGGAACTAAAAAGGATAATGCATGTTGTAAGTCATGATGGGTTTTATATTTTTTTATAAACAACTCACAGAGATAGTAGATGAGTCTGAGCATAGGTTATCAGGATTAGATGTAGCTAGTCCTTTACATTTTTTGCAGTACCTTTAACTTTATGATTTATTACATAGTTTTCTGAAAAGAGAACTAAAACAGTTAATGGAATACACAATGAACTGAAATTATACATTCAGTAAATTACCACCACAAAAAATTTCAAATGTTTTCTATTTACTTTATTATTTTCTGAGATGACTGATATACCTAACTAATATTTAAGCTTATGCATATGTACACTATTTTATAAGATCACAGTGAAATTCTCCAGTAAAATTTTTACAGTATATAAAGCAGAGCTACTAGGTATATCTTTATTTGATGACCTCAAATTGATAATCATAAGAGCTAGTTGCTGAAGAGGAAGAAAAACAAGCTTTCAAATTTATATGATGAACATTTCATATGACTTATGAGTTTCATAAATCAATAATTTAATAGGTAAAATAAAATCATCATTATTCCGCAAATCTATTTTCTTCTGTAAGTAATTTCTTGTATGATTGTTGCATTCCTATATCTGAAATATCTATTAAATTATAATTTTTTATTATAAGGTGGGCAAGGCCTCTTTTATAAATGTGAATCTCTAATTAGAATTAGTTTATAAGCTTGAGGACTTACTTAGTCTTTCATATATATTAGATAGTTACCTATATATGATTTATATAGGCTATGACATACACTCAGTTACTCTGTAGTAATTAGGTAGGTATCTATCTACCTTACCTACTCCTGATTCAAATAGAAAGTAAAGATTGATCAGTGACATCTCTGTTATTACATATATTTGATTATTAATGATAATAAAGTATTTACATAAATATTAGATAAGATTTATTCATTTATAAACCTTTTGGAGAGAAATTGTCCTTGAGAGACATATTAGTCATACACTCATACTTTGCAGCCTGGCAGAAGGCTATTGGGAAAACTGGGAAGTGGAACCTGAATTTTACATTTGTTATTAAAATCTCTGAAAGTCTGATCATATTTAAAATGTTAATTATGTAGATAAATAATAAATGCCAAAGGTACAAAATATATCTGATTTGTTCTGCTTTTAATTTTTAGAAGATGTTTCGAGTCTAGATTTTAGCATTTGATAGTAGGTACTTAGGTTTACGAAAGGTTCAGTCACTTCAATTTTAAATTCTTTAATTTTAACAGTTACAGGTATAAAAATTGAAAAAAAATCTTCAGTCCTATCAATCATGCCTTTGGCAATATTTTCATTCCCTATTAAAACTATCGTCAGACCACTCTAAATTAGTTTAAATTGCAAAATGATGCGAGGACAACCACCATTTTTATTGAATCGCCATCAAGCACTCTTGTATATATAGGATATTTAAATAGATTAATTATGATCAGATCAGTTTAAATAGCACTATTTTAGTAATTAACTAATTACTAATCCATTGGTATACTTTATTTTATCATTACATAGCTATAAGTTGCTTAAAATATGCAAATTGTAAAAAACTGACGCAGACTAAGTTCGCCATTTGTTTTGATTTTTAGGACCACTTTGAACAGCTGTTATTTTCGGGAATCTGGCCTGATCAGCTATAGACGACCATGGTTACTCCCCTAATCTTTATACTGTGGTTAGAACGAATTTGTATCCCAAATAAATAATTGAGGTTCTAAAAGCCATGAAAGGAAAAATGTACGAACTCACCCGGTTCTCCCCTAAAAGTTGAATAGTACTGGTGACTCGGCGAGGAAGGACAATGGACATCCATGTCTGAATCGATATTCGGAAATAATCCCCCAGAAAACATATTTGTGCCCTATTTCTCAATTGATAGTTATATATCCCTAGTTTTAATCTTTGACCATCAGTCTCTGAGTCTCAAGCCAAATGCATAATAAGAAACATCAAATTTATCAGATGTATAGTCAGTCACTGTAGCTGTAGACACGTAAGATTGTAGAAGATAAAATATTTAAATAAGTTAAATTTTGGATATAATAATATACGGAATTTTGTTTATGTTCATTACTTGTTTAGTTGAAGTCAATTTATTGCTGCATCGTTTATTTAAGTGGTAATACATATGAATGACATCGTTTGAATATTTCTGTGTCTTATTTGTCTATCGCTAGTTTTAATCATCTACCATCATTTTATAGTTCAACAGTTAACTAGTTTCTTTCTACTGTGTATATATAATATATATTATGTTACGCGTATATATGGTTAATTAAATGTCACAATCACCAAATGTATAGTTGAATTTAATTTAACTTTGAATGGGTAAATCTTCTACGTCAAATTTTGTAATAAAACGATGATTTCAGGAATTTTGATTAGAGCAACTTAGTGCTGGTAACACTCCTCTGAAGAATCGCAAATATCAAGATTTTTTGATTAGACTGCGCAACGTTGTAGAAAAATATGACTAATATAGTTCATTTATAAAGCTATATTAAGATAACATACCCTTTAAACTTTCAGTTTTGGACAGCCTATTTACAATTTTCAGATTATGTAACATCTGTTAGCTACAGTCTAAAAACTTCATATTTGTCTATTGAAACTGTTGCAATTAATTTGATACTACAAGTACAAGCTTTTCTTTCTGATATTGTCTTTTTCCTCTTGTAGGTATTTTTGGGAAAAAATGGATTAAAATATTTATTACATATTCTATTATTGACTTGAGGTATTCTTTCTTCGTTGGTGCTTTCCGGGGGATTTTTTCCTAGACCTGTCTAGAGGCATCTCGCAGGCGTCCACTGTTCGCTGCTGGACCCCCATCCTTCGACTTTGTATGATGTGGTTTCGTGTAAGTTTATTAGTTGGTGGGTTATGTGACTTTGGACTTCAAGTCATGATGCAAAGGTCCCCTTTGGTATGCATGTTCCTTAAGAGTCATACAAAATATTTTATCCAAAGACACAAGTGAGATCCCCCTTTGTATTAAAAAAAACGCATTTTTCAAAATGGTCGCCGACTCTACACCAGAGTGACCAGAACACATACATATCTTCGCTTCTAGGAAAGCTGTAATTACAAAATAATTATCAATGATGCATTTTTGGGGTCAAGGAATCATAAAACTGTTTTCAAAGCTCCATATACAAAACTTTTCTTTTTACCATGGCCATTGGTGATCAAATATGCTAAATTAATACAAAAGTTAAGTGTCATAATGATGAATTTCCATATTTTTCTTTCTTGTTATCCATCATCTTATATATTGCATGATTTATGCAATATATAAGACAATATATGCAGGCAATATACGTCAATGGTTTGGTCAAAGAAATTCAATGTTTTTGAACCATTACCGTGGACTGACTTTTCCCGCTCATTATATCGCCATTCTTTTGTTCAATTTTGAGCACGTCATTACCACGAGCTTTGGGAGTCGCTTAGAAATTCACCTCTGATCATCAATGATTTCTGTGATAAACGTAGGATATATTGTGAATGGTTATCTATTTTAAAATATTTTAATCCCCAAGAGTTTATATGTTCACGTGAATGCGCTGCGCGTTTTTAGGATCATTAAAAATGCGAGAATCTCGAGAGTGTAGAAGGCAGGTGAAGGGTATGAAGCAGGACTAACAGTTATGGAGTAAATAATCAATAATTTATGCATTTAATTGGTCCATTTCATTAAAATATGATAGGTAACACACGGTGGACCGGCGGGTCATTTTAACCCGCAAATTATATTTGACTCTTTAACATTTCTAAGTTAGTGCACCAATATGTATGAAATTTACTGACTTTTCATGAATATTCGAGGTCAATAGTCATAGAGAAATTAAAAATGTGTTCCTAAATTATTTAACATGTTCACTACGTATCACGATGTGCCAAATATTGCTAGCTGCCTATCCAAATTTTTCAGTACCAAGCGGAACTTTCACGGTTTGAGATGGTGGGTAGCTTATTAGACAAGAAGCCACATGTAGGTATAATTAAATAAGTGGGACAAATATTGCCCACTACGTACACAACTCAAGAAGTCATTACTGACTGGGATCTATGCTACAGGAAAACGTAACCGAAACGGAGAAGATATCAAGAAACCAGACTGCGTTCTTGCATACTGCACTACGAAAAAAATCAAATGGTACTGGAAAGTTGCTTTCGAAATTATAACAAGAACAGCTATGGTAAATGCTTCCGTACTACAATAAGAATTTTGCAGATACAAATGTGCCAATACGGCAGGTTTGATATGCAATTGTACTCTCTCTTGTTGGAATGACCGAAAACGTCATTCGAGCGGGTAAGGCTCTTGACCCTATTATAGGTCACAGTCGTCAGACTTTGGATCATGTCCTGCTTGAAGGAGATGAGGGATTAAACGAAAATAATGTGGTTATTATGAGATTATCTCCAAAAATGAAAAACATTATATTGCACGAAATAAAGCACGGAGAGTTATGGCTTACTGTGATCAAAGCCTTTCCTATGCTGAAAAACACGATTGATGATTGAAATATTTCTGAAAAAATCTAAAAAAAATAAAAGCAATAGTTACTTTGGATTATTTTTTATGTTTGCCACTCAGTTTATTCTATTTTTAGTTTGTGGAAAGGAAATTTAAGGCTGTGAACTATCTATGTCTAGAATTAAAACTGTCTTTATAAGAAATAAATATTACATCTTTTCAAAGGTTTTTCACTTCGTCAATACTCGATTAACATTGTCAATTATGCATTTAATTAACCCATTCCAAGCGGCCTAACTATATATAGACGCTCCAAAAATTGGTCCCATTTAGCGGAGCGTCTATATATAGTCATTAATTTTTTTTGCGGTAACCGACGAGCGGCAGGGTCAATATGTAGACGATGTTTAGAAATATGACCAGTATTAACGTGTAAACACATAATTACTGGTTATTGTGCAATAATGCACCCTATAGCTCAGTACTTGAAGAAGTGTTAAAGAGGGGAGGAGGGATTGGAGTAAAGGACAAACTGTATGTCAGTTTTAAGGAAAGATGATGCATTTGAAATGGAAAGATGTAAATAGGTTGACTGTTGAGTACATTGTCCATCCAACAATGAAATAAATGCTCGAAAAACACAGTAAAAATGAAATAAAAGATAACTACATTTTTGAATTGTTTTTATGATAATTTATTTCATAAATATGTTTATATACAAATAAAAGTAACTAATTCAATTTATTCAACTTAAAAATGCTCACTTTTATATCTTTATACAGAGTGACACAGAAAAAGAGGGATGAAAATAAACGCTTATAACTCAAAAAGTTGTGCACTTAAAAAGATGGAATATGAACCACAAGATAGAGTATATCTTCAAGATTTATTTGATCTATAACAAAGGCTCAAAATGGGCTCCTCGCTGCTCAATACACAAATTTACACGTGTCTCAAAATTCGCTATCACCGCACCAAAGATATCTTGATTCATTGATGAAATATTTTTTTAGAAAGCATCCTTCAGGTTTTCAATATTATCCGGATTTTCTCTGAAAACATTCTCCTTTACATAACCCTAAAGAAAAAAATCCAAAGAAGTCACACCAGGAGACCTGGCTGGCCAAAGGAAATCCATACGATGAGAGATGTTGTGGGAACCACAACAATTTGTTGGCCAATTTTGTTCTGGCAATTAGGTCTGAGTTGTTGCTTCGTTTGTTGAAACCAACGCTCTGGGTGAATGTCGCCTGTTTAAATAATGTTTCACATTTCAATTTGATACAAATATGGGTCAAAATCTCTGCTAGAACTAATAGTGTGTCAAGTTAGGGTTAAACCCGGACATAATTTCAAAAAAGACAAGTTTGGTAACATTAGAAGCGCAATTTCAAGTACACCAACCATGTGAAAATCCACCGAAATCCTGTTTGAGCAAAAAAAATTATTTGAATTTGAATGAAGGGCACTTGAAATGTCTCTGGATGATTTTACCAGAAATTTGAAACTACTTGAAAATATCTAATTAGCCATTACTTGTCACTTAATTTTTTATATATTATCTTTGTATTGAATTTGTTTTCTCATTTTCGAAAAATAAAAAAAATTCATTTGTCATGTGGTGTGTAAATCAAAAAAAATAAAAGTATTTAATTGTTTAAAATTGTTATTTTTAGAACAGTAACTTGTTTAATTCTTTTAAATTTCTTCTATTACGACATTATCATGTTATTCATTATAGTCTACAAAATACAAAATAGCGAAACAATATTGTTAAGTTCAGTTTCTTTGGAGACAATATTTTCCATTAAAAAGAAGAATTAAACGCCATAAAAAACGCAGTACTGGCAGCTGATCCGGCCTCAACCGGGGAATCATTGAGGCATGGAAGTACTAGTAGAAGGAAGCGGTGTAACGACTAACCAACAACGTATAAGCGTGACCATCGTGTTAGTACCACTGAGTATATATAGGTATGGAGGCAGCATGCCATGCAAGAAAAATTGATGCCAAAAAGTGGCGCCATGTGCGTGACTTCCCCCAATGCACCCCTGCCACTCGGTTTAATGGGGTTGTATGCCCCTCCTCCAATGCTCAGTGCTAATCGAGTAACAGTCGAGGGAGGTTATGCTGTTCTGTACTGTTTGTAGCTATCACAATTTTGATAAATTATTTACCAATTGTGATGATATTTTATTTATGAAAACATATTGTTTACTAATTGTCGCAATTGGTGAGATTTCTGAAAAACATTATATTTTACTGTTGTCTTCTCAGTCAATTTTATTAAATTCATATTAAAAGTTAAATTAAAAAGGTTAAACTATCATAATTGTTTTAATCACAACTCACTTTTAACACTACTTTCTGGTTTAGAGGATAATGCTAATGTAGGCTTGCATGCTTCATTTACTATCTCTTCTCATTTTCCTCTTAGAGTTTTTGCTAGGTAGGAATTTAGGTTTCATTAACTTAACATCAACTCTTGATTTTCCTCTTCCATCTTGTAAGTTCCATTTTTTGCAACCACATTCTTTTTAATCAAGTAACTGATTTTCTTCATACCTGAGTTTGGCCAACGAATCGTGGTAGACTGACTGACGCTTCGAGTCCCTTGTATCTAACTTCCTTTTGATCTTAGCGATATAGTTTTTGGTTAACAGACTTCGATTCTTTGAGGCATAAGATTTGAGAATAAAAAAGTACCAAGTTGGATAGGTGGTTTTTATCATTAAATTATTAAACTCAATAGTACTGAATGTAAATGAAAATAATATGATGCATTATAAATTTATAAAGTGGAAGATATTTAATCACACCATGCAACTTATGTTCATGAATGATATTTTTATGGTGGTTTACGTATTATCCCACCATGTTATATATGTGACAAAATAGGTAAGTTAAACCCCTTTCATATATATAATAATAATAAAATATAAATAATAAATAGTTTATTTAAACAAAAAAATTACAAGTTTTACAATAAATTTGTTTAAAACCCCATGGTAACTTGGAAAGTTAATTGGGGTAATTTAAAACCTATGTACATGACATAGTAGGCGCATAGTTCCATGTCAAACTCCTCCCACAGTGATAGGTTAGGTACATAAAGTCCACGCCCATCAACACAGAGAGAAGGAGAAGAACACGGAAAAATGAACATACATAATACATATGTATACACAGCAACGAAATTAAATTAAAGGAACAAAACTATCTCAACTAAAAAAAAAAAAAAAAAAACAATGTTTATAGAGTACACCAATGGCTTCATTAATAATTAAGTAGAAACATTAAGCATCAAATATTTTATAATTTCTTTCTTGAATTTATTAAAGGAGACACAAGATATAGTGGTAAGTCATTCCAAATGGAAACAGATTGGTATAAGAAGCTATTTTGACAAACAGTTTTATGCATATTAGGAAAATTGAGTTGGTTACTATTGACAAACCTAGTATGATGATGATGAGTGGAGTGGGGATGAGGTTATCGATTTTTACCTCGCTTGGTGGGCAGTCTCCACGTGGAGCGAGGGGGAACGCTCCGGATGCGGCCAATGGACCACCCGGAAAGGAGTGGGGCGGATTCCCCGAGAGGGGAGAGGCCTCACACCCCCGGGGGGACTACGGAGGGAGGCCGGTCCAGCCAGCCTGCCAACCTCCTTAAACATCTGTACGGCGAGGGCACTTTCGGTGACCGATCCACTGGGGTACCTCTGGTGTCGGGCAGACACTGTCGGCTGCTAGTAGAGGTAAGTCTTAGGACGATCCATCCAAACCCTGGACCTATGCCCAGGGGGAGGAGAAGTCGTGGGGAGGGAAGAAGGGTTAGAAATAGTCGTAGGTATAGAAATAGAAGGTGGGAAGAATAGGGGTGGGTGGGGTGAGAATAGGAGGGAAGCCACAATAGTCACATGAAATTTACAAAGAGTTTCATTAAGGGATCACAATAGGAGAAGGTTAGGTAGAATTTTAGATTACATAGATAGACGGGGATAGGAGATGGTCCTGGTTTCTGAGCTTAACTCAGACCAGGAGGGGGTAATTTGGCTAGGAGATGATAGGGACCAAATAGCTTTAGTTCACGGTAGGAAGTCAGGGATAATTCTTAGAGGGGAAGCTTTAGATAGTTGGAAGAGGGAGGGTCAGAAGAAATGGTTAGGTGAGAGGGTGACAGCAGTCACCCTCCAGGGCCTTAGATTAGTCGCTGCTTATCAGCCTATTTGGGGTAGGGATTTAGAGGAATGGATAGATATAGAATAGATTTAGAAAATCAGGTAAGTATGACTAGCGGGGGGGGGGGGGTATTAGTAATAGGAGGGGATTTTAGTGCTAATGTAGGGTCAAATAGGCAGAGAAGGGGGGTGAGTGGGAAGTTTGGGATAGGGCCAGGGAGTATTGCGGGGGAAGATCTAGTTAATTGGTGTGAGGAACAGGGGTTAGCGTGGGTAAATAGTTTCATGCCACATAGGAATAGGGGGACTTGGTTTAGTAACGTGTATAGGAGGTGGTATGAGTTAGATGGGTTCATGGTTAAGGGAGTAGATAGGCATAGGTTAGTTAGGAGTGTAGGGACGGTCAGAGAAAATACTTTCTCTGACCATAGGCCTAAGAAATTAGTGATAAGGTATAGGGGTAAGAGATGGAGGGAGGTAGGGGGTAGAAGAGAAAGGGCACCAAACATTAAATGGGAGGTGTTGGGAGATGAGGGGAAGAGTAGGGAGTTTAGTAGAAGGACGGGAGAAAGGTTTAGTGAGGTAGATTGGGAGGACGGGGACTTAGGGGAAATGGAATGGGATAAGATTAGGAAATTATTAATAGAAGTAGCTGATGAGGTATGTGGTAGGAGGGATGGGAAGGTAATAAATCCATGGACAATAGTAGAGAGGGGGAAATAGAAATGAGGAGGGAAATAGGTAGGTGGGTAGGGAGTAGGAATGAGGTAGTAGGTAGGCAGGAATATAGAGCTAGGTTAAGAAATAGAGGGGGAGATGTAGAAGATAGGTTAAATAGGGAATTAGAAGAGGTTAGGCAAGGGGTACGATTAGCACGTAGTAATTTAAAGAATAGTCTTAGAGCATGGGAAAGGGAATGGTGGGAGGAGAAGATTAGGGAGTGCGAGGATGCTAGTAGGAGGGGAAAAGTAGGGGATATGTATAGAATTTTAAGGAATTTAGGGGACTAGGGGATGGAAGGCACCAGCTAGCACTACAATCACACATAGGGAATTTAAGGAACATTTTGAGGCAGTATCGAGGGATAGGTATGAGGAAGATAGGGAAACTTTAGAAGAGGTATTAGGTAGAGTTAGGGATTTAAGAGGGAGCAGGCAAGCAGAAGAGGCAAACGAATTAATGAATGAGGAGCCGGGAGAGGAGGAGATAGAGGAGGTGATCAAGGAGATTAAAGATTCTGCGCCTGGGGAAGATGGGGTTAGGATAAGTTATATCAGGAATGCGTGTAGGGAAGTTAAGGAAAAGGTAGTTAGGATGGTTCAGTTTATGTTTAGGGAAAGTGCAGGTAGGTGGGAAGAGGGTTTAAAGGGGGGATTAGTGGTGCCTCTACACAAGAAGGGAGATAGGAATAATAGGGATAATTATAGGGGGGTGTGTCTGTTAGCTATGGGAAGTAGGATTCTAGCTAGGGTTATTTCTAAGAGGCTTAGATGGTGTGTAGAAGAGTTAGGGTTAGTTGATGAAAATCAGGCAGGTTTTAGAAGGGGAAGGTCGACCGCAGACGCGACTCAGGTCATGGTGAGGATATGGGAAGATGTTAGTGATTATAGGCTTAGGACAGAGGGTCAAGGGGATAGGGATCCACAGGGCAAGGCTTCTGGACTTGAGGAAGGCATATCCTCGAGTAAATAAGCCTTGTTTGTGGAGCATTTTTAGATAGGTATGGGTTAGGTGGGAATTGTTTAAGGGTAAGATGAGACGACGGAATATAGGGTTAGGGGAAAGGAGGGGGTTAGTGAGAAATGGGTGCCAGCTAGGGGTTTGAGGGATGGGTGTGCAACTTCGCCCTGTTCTGTTTAAACGTTTTTCACCAAGCGGTGATCAGACAGGCGGAGGAAGCTAGAAGGGAGCTAGGGGGTGAAAGGGTGGGGAATCAAGTGGCACTGGATACCGGGGTAGGTGGGAAAAGGGGTGCTCGGAGGCAAAGAGTCTGACCTTAACATCGTCACTCTTTGCCGATGACACTACCATTATAGGTGAGGGGGTAGAATTAGAAGAGGGAGTAAGGAAGATTAAGGGAATGGTTTCCGGTATTTTCCATTTTTTTCGGTTTTTTTTTTTTTAATTTAGTAACCCTGCAAATCTACCAAAGAAAAACTCATAAAAAATTCCATTCACCTAGTACGTTTGTACGTGTGTCAAACGCGCTTCTCAGTTTGGGGGTTAGGGAGTTATTCTCTTATAGAGAGTGGGTTTCACCCACTAACAATCTCTGTGCGCGCTCGTTTTGCTCTTCAGTTTATAACTCTGACTGTGTTTGAAGGTCAAGTTCTGCAGTAAAGATAGAGCTGTGTTTGCAGCAATCTATTCTGCGCTCAATCACAATTTTGGAAGTGTTCTGGGCTCTTTGTTGGTGAAGATGCGTCCTCCCCTCAAACAGTTATGGAATCGTATTCAGTTGCTTCGACCAGCACTGATTGATACTCCCAGACGTAAGCGTAAGAGATCTTCAGTTGCGACTGCCTGATCCAGCATACGCCCCTGGAGAGTTTTGAGGTTGTTTTGAGGTAGTTTGTTGTTTTTGTGTTCTTTCTGTGTTGTTTTTTTGCCTCCCATTTATGGTTGAAGGCTTCGTCGCTGCCTGGGTTGACCCCCGAAGCGACCTGATGAGTTCTTCTTGGCTGGACGAAAAGCATATAGTTTTTTTTTAAATTTAAAAAATTTATTGAAAAATATTTTTCTTCCTCCATTATCTCAGTACCATTTTTTCTCAAATTCTCCACGTTCAAAAAGTATAGAACTTTTTGGGGGTTGGTGCTACAGAAAAATGTATAAGAGCTAATATGTTCAGACCGAAATTCCTAAGGTCGTGGTGAAGCCCTTTTCCTATAACTTTTTCTATAAACTTAATTTTTTTGAAAAACAAAAAAAAATAAAATAAAATAAGACAATTTTTTTTAAAATTCAAATAAAAATTTTTTCAGATAGAAATTCAAAAAAAAAAGCTGCACCACGACCTTAGGATAGTAGTAGAGAACATATTAGCTTCAATAAATTTTTCTGTAGCACCAACCCCCAAGCCGTTCTATAGTTTCCCGGGGGGGGGGGGGTCGAAAAAGAAGGTTTTTCGACCCCCACGGGGAGGGGGGCCCCAAAATGAAAAAATCTCACAAGAGAGCATATGATTTCTTTTCACTTTACACCTTATGTTAAAATCTCAGCTAATCGGACAAGTATTATTGGTACATCCTAAATACCGGAAACCATCCCCTTAAGGAGGTTATGGGTAAGTTTGAGGAGAGGAATAACGAAGATAAGGAAGAGGTTTTAGTTTTTGGGGATAGAGATAGTAAGGGAATTAGGGTGCTAGGATCTTGGATGGGACCTGAAGAGGATAGTAGGAATAGGATTAGACGGGCAAATGGGTTATGGGCTAAGGTTAAGGGGCAATTAAAGGGATCTAGGCTAAGTAAGAGGTGGCAGGGTAAGATTTTAGAGGGTTGTGTAGAGAGTGGATTATTGTTTGATTGTATTGTTAGGGTTTGGTGGGGGAAGGATATAAAGAAGTTACAGAGTTGGATAGATAGGAAGTATGAGTATGTTTGGAGTAATAGGAATGGGGAGCCACTAAGGCAAATGGAAAGTAGGGGGGAGAATATGTGGGATGTTAGGGCTAGGTTAGGGATTTAGATCGATTAGGACTAAGATAGAAGTGAGGGTACTAGAAAAGTTAGGGCATGGATGAGGATGGGGAACGATAGGCAGATTAAGGCAGCTGTGTTGGGGTGGTATGAGGGACTAGAAGGATTGGGGAAAAAGAAAGGTAGGAAGAGGAAGACGGGGCTGTATTGGAAGAGGTTACTTAGGGAGGCAGGTGTGGATTATACGGATGTTGAGAGGTTAGTGGGAGATAGGGATGGGTGGAAGAAGATTGTGAAGGATAGGAGGGAGCATTTGGAGCTATGGGAGAGGCAGCAGGGGCATAAGTACGAATGGGGTAGACGGGAAGAAAAGGTAGATAGGGTAGTAGCTCAGGATAGAAGGAAAGAGGTAGAGGGTTTTAGGTGTCACTGGGAAGGGTGTGACAAGGTATGTAAGTCTAAGGGGGGGGGGGGGTAGTGGTACATTGAGAAAAGGATGCATAGGTTAGCTGAGGATAGGGTTAGGTTTAGTTGTGATAGGTGTGGGGTAAGCTTAGAGACTGAGGGGGCTAGGAAGAACCACATGGAAACATGTGGTGGGGGGGGGGGGTAGCAGTAGATGGGAATAGGAGGGAATTCCATAAGTGTAGGAGGGTAGTTAGTCGGGCAAATTATGCTAGGCATGGAAGGATTTGTAGGCAGGTATGGGATCCGGGGGGGCAGGGGTAGGGTTACGGTGGAGGGGGGGGGAGAAGTAGGGGTAGAATTAGCAGTAAGGGGTTTTAGAACTAAGAGGGTTATGTGCATTTTTTTCAGGCGGGAGCAGTCGGCGGCCAACCTCGCTCGGCACCAGAGGGGCTGTGGTGGTCGGGAGCCGGAGGAGGGACCGCGCCTCTGACGGGGGCGTTTGGTCAGGATGATGATGTTATCGATTTTATTAGAAAAATATTTAGATGATTTCTTAATACTATAGCTATATATTTTCATTGAAACAAAATATCTATAAATGGACTTGAAGTGCATGATGTTATCGGAATTAGTATTGAACATCCTGAAAAACTTAATCACTCGATTTTGAACAGTTTCAATCTTTTTTACATTTCCAAGGCTGCTATTACCCCACACAGGAACACAATAAATTATATAAGGATATATAAGTGATAAATATAAAGATTTCAAAACAGAATATTGGACATATGATTATGACTTTCTAATTATTCCTAAAGACCTTCAAATTTTATTTTGAGAAGTAAAAGACAGCCTATCATCGATTGTGACACCTAAAAATGTGCAACTCTGTACCCTGTTAATTGGTGAACCCCTAATAATAATATCAGGCAGATTTGGAGGCAAAGACCCATGGGTGAAAATCATATAAGACGTCTTCGATACATTCAATGAGAGTCTATTAGATTTCAACCAGCTGTCTACATTCGTCAACGAATCATTTAGGTTACTGAAAACCATGGAAGTACTAGTAGAAGGAAGCGGTGTAACGGCTAACCAACAACGTATAAGCGGGACCATCGTGTTAACACCTTGTTGTTAGCAATTAGTCAAGTGAGCTTCCTTTTCTCTCTTCGCTTCAGTCAAAAACAGCTTCCTTGCGTCTTGTTGTTGTTCCGCTGTGTCGTGTGGTGACGTCACAGGACACATATGACGTCACCCTAGCGACAGACTGACAGTTCAGGGAGCATTCGCACACGGCTCAGTGACGTTTGAGAAACGAGGAAGAGTGCACGCATCTAGTACGCGCTCCACCAAACGCTTATTCAAGTCATTAACATTGCATCTGTTGCCTAAATATTCATCAATTAATCTTCTTACATCAGTTAAATGTCCAAAAATGAGAAAATTATTGAGCAAAATGATCAGATACCTAAAGTATTTTGAAGAATAATGTGTAAGTTAACATCAGCTGTTGTGCTAACGAGAACCGTTACTCAGTCAGGTCTGAGAGCGACGCCCATACGTGTACTCTCCCTTGTTTCTAAATCTACACTAAGAAGCTAACACGATTGTAACGGCTCGGAACGGCTATGTTGGCCGCCTGCTGAAAACACTCGGCAGATTATCACAAGATATAACAGTTGTGTCATCTGCATAGTGGACAAATTTTAATTGTTACATGTTCGATGTAACTCATTTATATAAAGAATGAATAATACTGGGCCGAGAACAGATCCTTGAGGTACTCCAATATCATAAATTTTATATTCGGAACACTCCTCATTTACTCTCACTTTACTATATCTATTTGACAAATATGATTTAAACCAATCCAGCATTTTGCCCCTAAATCCATAACATTCCAACTTCTTCAACAGTATCGCGTGGTTGACGGTGTCGAAAGCTTTACTAAAATCAAGTAGTGTAGCCAAAAGATATTCTTTACGATTGAAAGCTTCCGAGCACCCGTCAACAAACTGCAATACTGCATCAGAAGTGGAGAAACCCGGGCGAAAACCGAACTGATTATCACAAATAATATCAATTTACACAAATAATTCATAATCCTATTACACATCAACTTTTCAATAATCTTGGATAATACACAAATAGTAGATATCGGTCTATAATTTTCTTTCAGTTTGAGGTTTTTAGACTTGGATACAGGAACTATGGTTGAATATTTCAATATATCCGGAAAACATCCACTAGCCACTGAAGTATTGAATATTTTAGCAACATAGGGAGAAACAATTTCAGACATCAATTTATAAATATATACAGGAATTTCATATAGATTACAATTTTTATTTTTCATTCGTGATAATATTAGAGTGACCTCGTGCGGTGTTGCAGGGGGCTCCAAAAAATGACATAAGAAGAGGATCATTCATATATTTAGAGGACTCTCATTAGTAAATGGAACAGTATCATCTTATTCATCTAATACACGAGCAACAGAAGAAAAGTAAGAAGAGAAAACATTAGCAGTCACCTTATCAGATCCTAACAAATTACCGTCTTCACCCTGAATCACGATAGATCTCGTTTTTCCATTCAAAAGATAGGTATTTAAATATTTCCAAGTTAGTCTGACATCACCAAAAGCTTCATTAAATTTCATCTTAAAATAGTTTTTCTTTGAGTTCTTAATCTTAGTTTGTAAATTATTTTTATACTGATTATAAATATCGAAATTAACAAGCCCTGATTAATAATTTTTAAATAATTGGAATTTATATTTTATCTCGTTTGATAATCACAAGTAATCCATGGGTTCTTTAACGATTTAACAGAGATTTGCTTACAACGAATAGGACAAGAATGATCATAAGCTCTATAAAATCTATCTAAAAACAGGTTACACATTTCACTGACATCAACCAAATTAAGTTCATCATCCACTAACAAATGAGGCAATATGTTGGAGAGTTTGGATTTGTTATTCTTACTATGATCTCTAAATTTCTTAGTTATTGGAGCTTCCTTTGGCTCAAACTCCAAGATAACGAAAATAGTAGAGTGATCGGAAATACCATATCCATGTAAAATACCTGATTTATAAACATTATACTTGTTGGACCAAAAATGATCGATACATGTAGCGGAGGTATTTATAACTCTGGTAGGTTTGACTATATAAGGCAAATAACTAAAATTACTAAATAAATTTACAGTTTCTAGTCCCAACGCAGCAGGAACAATCAAATCTACATTCAAATCGCCGCCAACGATTACATTTTTTGATGGAGACAGAGTATTTAAAAATTCGCTTAGATTGGTATTAAATTCTATTAGAGAACTTTGGGGTGGCCTATATATTCCTACCACATTAATGAATGATAACCAGTATAACCACCTATTTCTTTATAATGTGTAACAGAAAACCATGTCTCTGTTAGAATGATTACATCTACATCACATTGTAATTGTTGAAGTAAAATTGAAAATGAATCATAATTACTCTCAAATGACAAAATATTCTGACAAATACTTTCAGCTTATTATCAGTTTCCAAAGTTTTGAATTGATCAACTGAACAATTTAGGCAGTTTTCATAAATAGAAATATCAAGAGAATCAAATTCATCATTATTCATGCCCTAACATCAACAATAGTCAGAAAGGTGAGACATAAATAGCTCTATCAAAATAGTCACAGGACGTAGAAAACTAGATATCATAGATAATGTCAAAGTAGAATAAGTATAAATGAATACATAATCACCAGTCAAAACAGAGAACACTATGTGTCAGGAAACAGGTCAGACAGGATAATAATTGAAGAACATCAGGTAAGTAGAGAGTCACACCAGGTAAGTAG
>CANNZV010003659.1:0-43404 GCA_947561585.1 Caprella mutica
CATCATCACAGTGACTCTTTTCTCTGATTGTACATCATCACAGTGACTCTTTTCTCTGATAGTACATCATCACAGTGACTCTTTTCTCTGATAGTACATCATCACAGTGACTCTTTTCTCTGATAGTACATCATCACAGTGACTCTTTTCTCTGATAGTACATCACCACAGTGACTCTTTTCTCTGATAGTTCATCATTACAGTGACTCTTTTCTCTGATAGTACATCATCACAGTGACTCATTTTAATGTACGCGTTTGGAAAAAAATTGGTTGCGATATCTAGGTATCACAAAATAATTATAGTCATTGTACCTCAATTGGTCAATATAGCTCATATACATGACTGTAATTCAGAATATATAAAATATCATGACTTCACATAAAAGTATACAATGTCTTCGTTTCGATTCTACTGTTTACAAACAATTTTCCAACATGTTAGAATTCTCCTGACTTATCAAACTCTATATTTTAGTGAGTGATAACACTAAAATCGAACAGTTTTTATCCAGTTCGATAGTGCGTACGGTGTTGTAAATACATTTCTAGATGGGAAAAAGATTCAATTTTACTGAGATCATATAGAATGAATCAATTAGAATCTCTTGAATGCAATTGGCAACATCTAGCAACCGTAGCGACATTGTCGTAAGTCTGACTGTGATTTTATTATAAAGGAAAAAAAATGTACTTTATAAGGTACTTTTTACTTGGGAAGTAACAAGTAGTTGTAAAAAGTACTTCAAAGTAATTATTCAAAGTACTTTTTAGAAAGTACTTCGAGTAGTACTTGAAGTACTTACTTGTTACTTAGTACTTTTACTTGGTACTTGGGAAGTACAATCTCGCACATCTCTGCTTATGACCTAGGGGGGCTCATGACCAGGGGGGCTCGTGACCGGGGGGGTGGGGGGGCTCTTGACCGTACCCCCAATAAATTATACCCTCCATCAGTGGTCAGGACTTTTTAATTTTGGTCAGTTGTCAGGGAATTATACCCCGGTCAGTGATCAAGACTTTATTTCGGTCAGTGGTCAGGGATTTATACCCTTGGTCAGTGTTCAGGACACTTTAATTTTGGTCAGTGGTCAGGGAATTATATCTCTGGTCAATGGTCAGTACATTTAAATTCTGGTCAGTGGTCAGGGAATTATACCCTGGTCAGTGGTCAGTAATTTTTAATTTTGGTCAGTGGTCAGGGAATCATACCCCGGTCAGTGGTCAGGACACTTTAATTTTGGTCAGTGGTCAGGGAATTATACCCTGGTCAGTGGTCAGTAAATTTTAATTTTGGTCAGTGGTCAGGGAATTATACGCCGGTCAGTGGTCAGGTCACTTTAATTTTGGTCAGTGGTCAGGGAATTATACCCTGGTCAGTGGTCAGTAAATTTTAATTTTGGTCAGTGGTCAGGGAATTATACTCCCGGTCAGTTGTCAGGACACTTTGATTTTGGTCAGTGGTCTGGGAATTATACCCCGGTCAGTGGTCAGTAAATTTTAATTTTGGTCAGTGGTCAGGGAATTATACCCCGGTCAGTGGTCAGTACACTTTAATTTTGGTCAGTGGTCAGGGAATTATACCTCTGGTCAATGGTCAGTACATCTTATTTTTGGTCAGTGGTCAGGGATTTATACCCCGGTCAGTGGTCAGGACATTTTAACTTTGGTCAGTGGTCAGGGAATTATACCACGGTCAGTGGTCAGTAAATTTTAATTTTGGTCAGTGGTCAGGACAATTCAATTTTGGTCAGTGGTCAGGGAATTATACTCCCGGTCAGTGGTCAGGACACTTTGATTCTGGTCTGTGGTCAGGGAATTATACCCCGGTCAGTGGTCAGGACACTTTTATTTTGGTCAATGGTCAGGGAATTATACCCTGGACAGTGGTCAGGATACTTTTATTTTGGTCAGTGGTCAGAAAATTATACCCCGGTCAGTGGTCAGGGAATTATACCCCGGTCAGTGGTCAGGAAACTTTTATTTTGGTCAGTGGTCAGGGAATTATACCCCGGTCAGTGGTCAGGACACTTATATTTTGGTCAGTGGTCAGGGAATTATACCCCGGTCATTGGTCAGGACACTTTTATTTTGGTCAGTGGTCTTGGAATTATACCCCGGTCAGTGGTCAGGACACTTTTATTTTGGTCAGTGGTCAGGGAATTATACCCCGGTCAGTGGCCAGGACACTTTTATTTTGGTCAGTGGTCAGGGAATTATACCCCGGTCAGTGGCCAGGACACTTTTATTTTGGTCATTGGTCTTGGAATTATACCCCGGTCAGTGGTCAGAACACTTTTATTTTGGTCAGTGGTCAGGGAATTATATCTCTGGTCAATGGTCAGTACATTTAAATTCTGGTCAGTGGTCAGGGAATTATACCCTGGTTAGTGGTCAGTAATTTTTAATTTTGGTCAGTGGTCAGGGAATTATACCCCGGTCAGTGGTCAGGACACTTTAATTTTGGTCAGTGGTCAGGGAATTATACCCTGGTCAGTGGTCAGTAAATTTTAATTTTGGTCAGTGGTCAGGGAATTATACCCCGGTCAGTGGTCAGGTCACTTTAATTTTGGTCAGTGGTCAGGGAATTATACCCTGGTCAGTGGTCAGTAAATTTTAATTTTGGTTAGTGGTCAGGGAATTATACCCCGGTTAGTGGTCAGGTCACTTTAATTTTGGTCAGTGGTCAGGGAATTATACCCTGGTCAGTGGTCAGTAAATTTTAATTTTGGTCAGTGGTCAGGGAATTATACCCCGGTCAATGGTCAGGGCATCTTAATTTTGGTCAGTGGTCAAGGAATTATACCCCGGTCAGTGGTCAGGACACTTTAATTTTGGTCAGTGGTCAGGGAATTATACCCCGGTCAGTGGTCAGGACACTTTTATTTTGGTCAGTGGTCATGGAATTATACCCCCGGTCAGTGGTCAGGACACTTTTATTTTGGTCAGTGGTCACGGAATTATACCCCGGTCAGTGGTCAGGACAATTCAATTTTGGTCAGTGGTCAGGGAATTATACCCCGGTCAGTGGTCAGTAAATTTTAATTTTGGTCAGTGGTCAGGGAATTATACTCCGGTCAGTGGTCAGCACACTTTAATTTTGGTCAGTGGTCAGGGAATTATACCCCGGTCAATGGTCAGGACACTTTAAATTTGGTCAGTGGTCAGGGAATTATACCTCGGTCAGTGGTCAGGACAATTCAACTTTGGTCAGTGGTCAGGGAATTATACCCCGGTCAGTGGTCAGGACAATTCAATTTTGGTCAGTGGTCAGGGAATTATACCCCGGTCAGTGGTCAGGACAATTCAATTTTGGTCAGTGGTCAGGGAATTATACCTCTGGTCAATGGTCAGTACATTTTAATTCTGGTCAGTGGTCAGGGAATTATACCCCGGTCAGTGGTCAGGATACTTTGATTTTGGTCAGTGGTCAGGGAGTTATACCCCGGTCAGTGGTCAGGACCCTTTTATTTGGTCAGTGGTCAGGGAATTATACCCCCGGTCAGTGGTCAGTAAATTTTAATTTTGGTCAGTGGTCAGGGAATTATACCCCGGTCAGTGGTCAGGACAATTCAATTTTGGTCAGTGGTCAGGGAATTATACCCCGGTCAATGGTCAGGAATCTTTAATTTTGGTCAGTGGTCAGGGAATTAAACCCTGGCCAATGGTCAGTAAATTTTATTTTTGGTCAGTGGTCAGGGAATTATACCCCGGTCAGTGGTCAGGACAATTCAATTTTGGTCAGTGGTCTAGGAATTATACCCCGGTCAGTGGTCAGTAAATTTTAATTTTGGCCAGTGGTCAGGGAATTATACCCCGGTCAGTGGTCAGCCCATTTTAATTTTGGTCAGTGGTCAGGGAATTATACCCTGGTCAGTGGTCAGTAAATTTTATTTTTGGTCAGTGGTCAGGGAATTATACCCCGGTCAATGGTCAGGACACTTTAATTTTGGTCAGTGGTCAGGGAATTATACCTCTGGTCAATGGTCAGTACATTTTAATTCTGGTCAGTGGTCAAGGAATTATACCCCGATCAGTGGTCAGGACACTTTAATTTTGGTCAGTGGTCAGGGAATTATACCCCGGTCAGTGGTCAGCACACTATAATTTTAGTCAGTGGTCAGGGAATTATACCCCGGTCAGTGGTCAGTACACTTTAATTTTGGTCAGTGGTCAGGGAATTATACCCCGGTCAGTGGTCAGCACACTTTAATTTTGGTCAGTGGTCAGAGAATTATACCCCGGTCAGTTGTCAGGACACTTTAATTTTAGTCAGTGGTCAGGGAATTATACTCCGGTCAGTGGTCAGCACACTTTAATTTTGGTCAGTGGTCAGGGAATTATACCCTGGTCAGTGGTCAGGGAATTATACCCCGGTCAGTGGTCAGGGAACTATACCCCTGGTCAGTGGTCAGGGCTCTTTATCTCCTTCGGGCGTCAATGGATATTAATATATAATATAACTCAGTACTTTGAATTGGTCAGCGGTCAGTGGATTATACCCTTCAATTTGACTCAATAAATTCAGTTGGTCAGCGGTCAGGTGATTATACCTTTCCATTTGACTCAATACATTTTTTTGGTCAGCGGTCAGTGGATTATACCTCTCAATTTGACTCAATACTTTATGTTGGTCAGCGGTCAGTGGTCAGCGGTCAGGGGATTAACCTGTGCCTTTTTTTCATGTATCCATTCTACCACCGTAAGATTGTACGAGTACAATAATTATTATATTAATTCAAACTTGGGTGCAGTTTTTTGTGGTTCACCCTGTATAATTCAACTAGTTATTTTAATTGGTATCCATGGTACTCCATTTATATGTCAATAGGAGGCACTTTTTTAAAATAAATAATTTAATTATATTTCCTTTAAATTATTAATATTTGATTGAACAAATTCACATTCAACAGAATTGACATATCAAGACTCTCTTGATAATAATTAAAAATTATTCAGATTTAAAAAAGATTAATGAAAAAGTGTAGATTCATGTAGTACCTACTGTATATATAGGTTAAGTGAAAGATATGTAGGCTATGTGAAATATAGGTCTTCTTTCACATGAAATAGGCTATATGAAAGACTTAAATTAAAAAAATATTGTACATTATATAGTATGTCCCCTAAAAAAGTATCCACTGCCATTGCATATAAAAATAGCAATGAATAATTCATTAATTAATCCACGTATGACGTATCTAAGGTAATACTATACAGTGTGCTCGCAAAAAAATGTATCCACTGCCATTGAATTAAGTACTTTGTATAATTCATTAATTAATGTACGTATCTATGGTACTAATTTATTATGCACATTTTCGAATAATGATGAATTTTTAGAATTAATGGCAGTGGATACATTTTTTGCGGACACACTGTACGTATATTATGTATTTTATAGTAGAACGATGAATATGTAGAATCATAGCAGTGGAAACATTGTTGGTGGACACACTGCATGTATGTATGAAGATAAAACTATTATCTATTCTAATAATTTCCGTCACAATGTTTATATATTTATTTGGTATCCGTTTCTTAGAATGATAAGAAATTTTTTTGTGTATGGCAAGTTAATTGTATCACATATACAGACTTCTCAATTATTGTTCGGTGATTGAATAATAAATTAATTCATT
Organism: Caprella mutica; assembly: GCA_947561585.1. Lineage (NCBI taxonomy): Eukaryota > Metazoa > Arthropoda > Malacostraca > Amphipoda > Caprellidae > Caprella > Caprella mutica. Next base: position 5,642 of record CANNZV010003659.1, read on the forward strand.
ATGCGAAATAAATAGGGTAAGTTACGAATTATCGGACAGTTCCACAATTTCAATCATATAAAATAAAATATATATAATTTATCAATTTTAAAGTGAAAAATTTAACCATGATACATACGGGATTATATTGATAGGATCTTTTAATTCCAATATTCATATTTTAACGAGAAAATACATTTCTAAATGGTTAAACTACACTATTATTGATAACACGTTATTTTTAACGGGAAAATACACTAGTTAAATAATAATATTAATGATAACAATAAAATAGACTAATTCCTATTCCAACATAAATGAGTGGATCATTTTTTCGTTTTAAATGACGAGAAAAGTATTTTCAGGAACAATAAAAAAAATTCAAGTAATTATTTTGAAAATATCTTATATATGCTTTAACAGCTGCCAGTCTATTCCTGTACGTCTCAATTGAATGTTATTTTGCGCTAATCAGTTTGGTCAATTTTGGTAGCTCTTGATTTTTGTTGTTACTTTTCAAATACATCGCCATAAATTCTCGACTGGGTTCAAGTCTGTGGACTGACTTTGCAAGTTGGCCACTGCAAGACAATTGAAGACATCAACGTTATTTTCAGCAAAACATTATCATGTAATGTCTTACAACAGCAACGTCTGTTCCCAGAATTGAACATTTATTAATTGAAAAAGAAGTAATCAAATTGGAAAAAGAGCACTAATATAATTATAGAAAAACATTGAAGACAAAATGCCCCTTCATGTGTTGAAATCATTCAAATCATACAGGAATTGACTAGTAACTGTTGAACTCAATAATTCAAATAATATTTATTTCACCCACTGTATATCATTTACATAGTAAATTATTCTCATTCCGTTAGAAACATTAACAAATGTTTGGTATTAATCGTGACCTCCCTTTGAACTAATTAATCTCGATAATAACATATTTATTATCGAAAGCAAAGGGTAAGTAAGTGGTCATCTCATATTAGGTGCCGTACACAAATAGGGTTTTTTAAAGTCATTCCACCAGACTTTTTGCTAAGCTCCTCCTACTTTTTCCACGAGAATATAAGAAAAAACGATATAATTATTATTTATTTTAGTTGGTATCCATGACACCTGCAGGTATTATGGATCCATGACACCAACTAAAATAAATAACAATTATATCTAATTTTCTAATATTCTCGTGAAAAAAGTAGGAGGAGCTTAGCAAAAAGCCTGGTGGAAAGACTTAAAAAACTGTACGTGCGTACGGCCCTTAATTTGGTGAAATTATAATATTTCTTTGCTAAAATGAGATAAGGGTTGCTTGGAGAGATAAATTGAAATGAAAACATTACTTTACTTATTCAGTACGCGAAAATAGTTGTAATCATATATATCAGGGATTGCTTACATACATAATGTATGTAAACATACATTAGAAGTGGCACCATAATACCGAATTTAATAATACATTAAAAGAAACAAATAATATTTTATTAAAATATATAAACTCCTCCTCGGATTTACCACCGCAGTGATCATTTTTCATATGAATTTAGTAGTGCGTTAAATTCTAGACGACACTCCGCCGGCAATTACTAAGTTTTCGCCAGTCATGTAAGAAGCGTCATTGGACATCATAAAGGCCACAGCTCCTGCCATTTCGCTTGGATCACTAGCTCTGTTGAAAAAATAAACATAAAATGCCAAGCAGCTAAGTAATATCAACTGAAAATTTACGATAGCGATGAAATATATAAACGATTACTTAGTAAATATCTAACCTTTTCATTGGAATTCCTTCTTGTGCAAGCTTCATGAGATTATCATCGTGTAAAACCTGAAAACAAAGTGTGATGAATGAATAAGACAATATGATAACTAAGGTACCTTTCACACAGGCGTTTTTCTCATGCCGCAGCAAATAAATTAGTAAATAAAAAACGCTATGACTGAATAAACGTATATGTGATTTTTATGTACACTTAGATTGGGCGTTTTTCATACTGCACTTTTCTTGAAAAAAATCCCTCGTGTGAACAGGCCTAACTGATGACGATTTGTACTTACAATATTAGCATATTTTGTGTTGCATAGTCCCGCCACTAGGCAGTTGACTCTGATGTTCTCATCCACAAGATTTTTGGCAATTTCTTTTGTCAGACCATTGAGTGCTAGTTTGCTCACTGCGTACATCCCCAATTGCTAAGAAATGACAAGGCGTTAAACTATTATTATTATTATTATTTCAGGTATTTAAAAGTTGTCCCTATCCACAAGTTCACAACTAGGTGATTTAAAGAGACATGAAGATAAAAAAGGCCTCGACAAAGAGAGGACTATGAAAGTACGCTCATGCACTAGGTCAACTACTCGGCTAACACTGCGAAGCGTGTCGACCCAGCGCATGGATGGCAAGAATAGGCAGGCTTGGATAAAAGATCAACACAGTCAGTCTGCTTACTCATGGACATGCAAGGCAGAAGAAAGAAGAAAAAAGTTGTGAAAAGATATAAATGAAAGCTGTAGAAACAGGGCGCCAAACTAAACAAAACCGAAATGCTAAAATGGAACAAAAATGGAACAGGAAGGATCTGGCGTTAAATCTGTATACACGATTAACTCAAGAATAGAACTATTGCATTGAAGTATTTCATTGCTCACCATAGGAGTAGCTTCATAAGAGGCAATGGATGAGAGAAACACGATGGAGCCTTCTTTTCTTTCATTCATGTACGGTCGAACTACTTTGGTAAATTCAAATGCACTCTTCAAATTAACTTCAATTATTTTGTCAAAAGATTCAGATGTACACTGTGGGAAAAACATAATTTCGAACAATACTTATCCCGAAGCACAAATTTCATACAAACATAAGTTGAGAAATATGAACTCACATCTAAAACTTTTCCAGGATTAGGACTGATGCCAGCGCAGTGAACCAAACCATCAATTCCTCCAAATTTCTCCACAGTCTGAAATTTGTTCAAACAGTACAATTACTTAAACTTTTTAAACAAAATAACTTGAGAGTTTCACCAATTTCAATATGTAGCAGCATTCAGCAACCTTTTCCACGAAAAGTTGTCTCTGGTCTGCGTCAGTGACATGACATTTCATTGCCATTATGTTGTCTTCGAAGCCATACTCTTCCATTCTCCGCATCGCATTGTCCACATTCTTTTGTTTGCGGCTACAAATGGCGACCTGTGCACCCTCTTCAGCAAGTCTTTTTGCGATGGCAAATCCAATTCTGTTGTTATCATATGAAATATTGTTTTATTAGATGATAAACTAATATTATCGCTGTTATCACATTCCCATATAAAATTTTACTGGGTTATTTTATTGAGACTATACCTCAAGCAGTATACTTTAAAAACGGCACTACATGCTATTGATACTATACTTATACGATTCCTCCTGCGATAAGATAAGTAATAAGTACAGTCAATGAAAAGTATATCAGTAATGATTTTATGACCATTTACTTATTTCCAAAAAATAGACTGAATTAATTACAATGATTGTAGATATTTTGAAATTCATCTAGATACACGACGATAAATTAAAATAAACCTTAGAGGCGACCGGAGAATTCGCCGTGGGAAATTTCGCCGTCGGAATTTTCGCCGTTGGAAAATTCGACGTTTTTTGGAAAATTCGCCGTTAGGAAGATTCGTCGTGAGGAATATTTAAATAATTTTTATATAATAATGTAACTGAATATATTTATTTCTATGTATGCTAATAACTATATGGAAGTAATATTAATAATAATATATGACTAAACATATTATATTCCTATTTATTCCTCATATTACGTTAGAATTGCAGTAACGAATATTTTTATGGATTCTAAAATAGAAATGTATGTAATTTTTGTTTAGAGATATTGCATACACTCACAAGAGAGATATTTCAAATGTAGCATTCTTATCAGTGTAGGTACTTCCTTGAAATATTTGTGACATGCACAATAATTCAGATTTCAAGAGGTACCTAAACCGTACAATGTTATACCGAATAAATAAAAAAAATCAATAATTAGGTAGATATGAAACCATAGTACAATTACGAGAAATGCTTTATCTTAAATTCACAATATGTAACACATAGGAATACTTTACACATTTAAGAGGAAGTGATGCAAACCAACTAAGGTTAGCCAAAACACAGCTGACTATCACTAGTGATCTTATTCATTTTTACTGAACATTTTTTTAACAAAGAAATTAGCTTCGACTATTTATAGTCATCCAATCAAAACACTCAAAATGTTATACAGCGACCTCTCGAGACACAAAATTATACGATTACTGATTAGAATATAAATTGCATATATGAAAAGTTAACATAAATTTTTGGCATCATAGTTTCATCAGATATACAATATTACATAATCTCCTACAATTAATATTTACAATTTTAAATTCTTATATTAGTTATTTAACAAATTGGTTTACTTTATAATTATCAATATTTTTTTATAGGTATTTGAATAGTTATGTCATCTTTAATTTCTTCTTCACGGCGAATATTCCTCACGGCGAAATTTCCTAACGGCGAATTTTCCTACGGCGAAAATTCCGACGGCGAATTTTCCCACGGCAAAAATTCCTAGAACCAAAATTAGAATATATGTAATGTGATTTGAGAAATTAAAAATATGCGAAGACTCTTTTCTATGACAGTACCTAGCAACAAAAAAAAAAAAAAAACGCATGCGAGTTGCGCAGTAAAAACTGACCAAATATAATCTGAGTTTGTTTCACTGAAGCTAAATATTGTCACAATAACAATTCTATTCACTGTTCATTACCCTTCAGTAGCTGCAGTAACTATTTCCACCTTCCCTTTGAGTCTTAGATTGTGAATTTGTCTTTCGGCATCCAAAGCAGAGCCATCGTTATTTACAACCATTGATCTGGTGATCATCTGGCAGACAGACTTAGTTACTGGGTTTCGAAAAGCTCTTTGCATCATCTTGCTAGAGTGTTGAGTTACAGCCTAGGCAATATCACACACAACGTTCTTTGGTGAGTTCACAGGAGCTACTATCTTTCTTCCTTATCATTTCTTATCAGTCACATGATTATTTTTATACTCAAGTGCTGCCATACAGAGTTCACAGTCCTCATAATTCTCTTGTTCGCCTCAGAGAACGGATTACAGAAGCTATCTAGATACAGCCGTGTGGCGAGAATGGTGGACATCAAAATGGGTGGTCGGATTATTTGGTTTCACCGTTTCGTCCTTTACAGTCTCGCAAATTTGAGACCGCTGAGAACATTGAATCAATGGTCTTTGCCTCATTATTGCAATCTTCTCCTGCTCCTACATGCTGGCAACTGTAAAATAATAAAACTGACAAGTTTCCCAACAGTTATTAAAAATTTGTCATATGAATTAATTGAAACGCATTAGAAAAAATTTTATAAAGAAGTAGGTTCCAAGTAATTTATATATTGAACACTCTCTTACTTGTACAACTCAGCAACACACAATTTCGTTAGCAACTAGGTAGTACCTAGGTCTATTTTGCTACACAATTTCGTTATCAGCATACAAAACACTCCAAGCTACTTACTACTTATAATAGGTATACTTTAATTCATAACACTACTATGTAGTTATGTGATAGGAATACTTTCGTAATGCTCCTATATAATACATCCATAACACTACTAAGTACAGATAAAGCTCGTACCTACAACGGACAGCTAGTACATTTACCTGTACAAGTGTCAGAGAAAATCTCGAAACCATTATATTCGCATCAAACCTATTCAATAACAATAACTAATATACTAATGTATATTATTAAAATTTGTTTCCAGTTCAATGGAGAGAGAGAGCATTCGCTAGATGGAACTCGAAAGACCACTACCTATGACCAGATCACTTCTCCTCACAAGGAAGCGGAAGAAACAAACGACAGCAGTGCAAATCTCCCTTTTCTTAATTGGTAAGGACAAATTTCTATTAGTTCAGTGATAACTGATATAATTAGCAAAGTTATTCGTGTATTGGTGATTATACGCTTAGACGTTTTAACACCAATTTCGGCACGGCAATTTGAATGTGCAAATGCCACGGATGAAAGGCGGTGATCGACACCCCAAGCTTTCAAGAACTCCTGGGTGGATCTTGCTGAGAATTCTGGGCCCCCATCAGATGACAATTCTTCAGCGATCCCGTATGTTACAAGCACTTTCCTAAGACTGGTGATGAGTCCAGTGGCACCATCACAAGTACGTTCGATGATGGGCCAATTAGAATATCTATCCACTATCACCAAGCAGTGTGTTCTTTTGTAGTGAAAATAATCTGCACAGATACGTTGGAAAGGGTAATCTGGAGATTCTTGAGGAAATGGAGGACTTGCAGGTTGTGATGGAGCATTACGATTGCAATGGTAGCAGCATCTTCTGAGTTCACTAATCTGGTTAGTGATTCCAGGTAAGAAGACTAAGCACTCTGATCTAAATATCATAGAAGTAACTCCTTGATGTGCTGCATGAAGTGCATTTAAGACCTCTTCTCTGAGAGTTGGTGGTATAACGATTCTACCTTTGTATGCCACAACTCCATCAACAGCATATAGTTCACTTTTAAATTTGTGAAACTCTGCCACGTTAGCAGGCATATCTTCTTTGTCATCAGGCATTCCTGATTTGATTAGCGTCAGTAGCTGTTGAAAGTCTGTTCTGCTATTAGTAGCAAGTTTTACTCGATCCCATGTGACAGATTGTATTGAATTGAGCACAGCTATTTGAGTGTGCAGGAGGCTTTCTTCTGTGTAGCTGCAATCTGAAGATGGGTTGCAAGATATGTTCTCCATGTCGTCAACAAGTTTAACTGAAGAGGGAGGCATATTACCTGTTGGTTGACGAGATGTGGCGTCTGCAGCCTTATGTTTCACTCCAGGGATGTGTTCCATTCGAAATCGGTATCAAAGAGTTTTTTCTTTGAGATTTCGCAGTCGAGCGTTAGGGATATCTTCGAGGTTTCTGTCACCAAATATTTTTAGGAGGGGTTTGTGGTCAACAGCTGTTATAAGTTCAGAGTAGCCAAGCACAAAATATAGTGACTTTTTGAGTGCATCGAAAACTGCAAGGGCTTCACCTTCGATTGGAGCACACCTAAATTCTGCTGCGCTGGTGAATCTACTATCAAAGAGTGTCGTTTTTCAACCTGTTTTACAACAGAATGGTTTATTGATATTGCAATTACAGTGTTTTTGAGATAGCCAAAGACCAATTCCGTGTTTGGACTAGTCTGTTGCAAGACATGTAGGTTTGGTTTTATCGTATATTTGGACACATTCCTTGATTTCTTCCATGATATGCATCTTTGATTCTTTTAAAAGTTTGTCCATTTTTTCATCCCAAGAAAATGGTATACCGGGTTTGAGAAGTTGGCGGGAGGGGATCATTCTGTTAGTCAAGAAAAAGGCGTATGCAACCTGATTTACTAATCCGAACCAGGATCGTATATCTGTTATACTTTTAGGTGTAGGAAAATCAAGGATTGCCATCAAAAACTTCTCACATGGCCTAACTGTATCCAGTTATATTTCGAATCCTGCAAACTCTACTATATCGGATGCGAATACAAACTTGTCAGGATTGAGGGTGATACCGTTGCAGCCACATATATCTAACCATTGAACAGTTTGAAAGAAATTTTCTTTCAAACACCAAATGAGAGTGTCGTCTATGCATTTGGTTTTGTTGGGGATGTGTGCCACAATTTCATCGTACCGTCTCGAGTACCCGTCTCCTGATGCTATGTACCCCTGCGGTGCAGTGCGATACCTGTAGCGCCCCCACGGTGTGATGAAAGTGGTCAAGTGTCGATCCTCTTTACGTATTGGGACGCTGTGATATCCATTCCAAGCATCGAGGACAGTTTTTTTCTTCCCGTGTGGTACCGCTCTAGCTTGGTGAAAAGGTGACTGGATATGGTTGGTCTCTCTCGTTGCATGTGCATTCAATGCTTGGAGATCAACAGTGCGTCGAGGTTTCCCGTTCTTTTTGGCACAAACGACCATTTCGATGGCACCAAGTTACTGGCTCACCAATGGGTACCGGTTCAATAACTCCAAGGCTTACATCTTGTTCCAATCCTCTTTTTACATCTTCCTGCCAGTGGAGTGGTAAAGGAACTGGAGTGTGCACTGCTACAGCATAAGCAGATGGGTTCACCATCAACTTCATCGGTTGCCCTTCCATCATGGGCAAAGCCTGATGTTCACATGTGTTGAAGGTGCTACTTCTGTAATAGTTAATGAGATATTGCTGTAAGCGCAACCTATTGCTGTCAGTGGGAGGATAAGTGAACTTACTTGGCCGTTGTGATGGCAATCGTCGCACAGGGCAATTACATGGGAATCTGATGCTGCATTCATCAAGGAAGATGTTGGCTTCACTTCACCTACTCGTGGAAAGATGTCAGGGATCATTCCGAGAGATATACAGGCTTCCTTACCTAAGAAAATTTTATCGGAGTTGTCCGTTATATAAGTGAGCTGTCTGGTTTCTATAGGGTTCCCACATTGACCTAGAATGTCAATGCCTTTATTGTTGGCTGCTCTCATTTTCATCGTTACTGGTATAAGATTTGAGCGCTTTAAGTAAGGTCGATAGATTACTTTTATGACAGCAAGACAGCTTTGACATCCAGTGTCTGCCATTACGTTGAAGGTTGACGACCTTTGAGCAGCATCCAACCGAAATCCAAATTTAGACTAATCCTCATTTGATATAGAAATGATAAGATAGACAAAGGGTTGAGGGTCGGATGGCTTCTTCATCCAGGTCTTTGAAAGCTTATCTTACTTATGGTGATCAATTGCAATTGAAGAGTTTTCCATGACAATGTTTTCAATGCTACATAATCCTCTAACATCTAGTCGCTCATAATGAACAGGACCTTCTCATATGAATTGGTTAACCCTTTACTTACTCATATGATTAGACAACCCTTTACCTTCTCATATGAATTGGTTAGCCCTTTACTTATACTCAAATGAATTGGACAACCCCTTACTTACTAATATGAATAGGGCAAGTTGACAACCATTTAAGTTCTCATATGAATTGGACAACCCTTTACTTACTCATATGAATAGGAGGAGTTGACAACCCTTTATGTTCTCATATGAATAGGTCAATCCTTTTAGTCATACATGTCGATAAGGACAATCTCTCTTGCTATTCCTATAATGCATAGAGCAACCTTTCTATTCAATCGATCAAAGAACATGTTATGAATGGAGATCCTCTCGGAGCACATTTTATTAAAGGGTCAACCACCCTAAATACATTTTATGAATGGGACAAACTAAACACATATTCTGATAGTGACAACCTCTCTAGTCTCCAAGCATATGGATGAATGGGAAAACCTCTCTAAACGTATGTTAGGAATTGGACAACCTCTCTAAACAAATCTAATGAAAGGGACAAACTAAACAAATAAGTTTGAAGAATAGGACAACTTCTCTAAATAGATGTTATGAATTGGACAATCTCTTTAAACACATCTAATGAAAGAGACAAACAAAACACATTACGAATGGGACAACCTCTCTAAACACGTCTAATGAAAGGGACAAGCTAATCACATATTATAAATCGAACAACCTATCTAAGCACATGTTACGATTGGGACAACCTTTATACATATCCTATTATAAAAAAATCCTTCAAACATAATGAAAAACTTAGCTCCTCTGTGATAAATTAAACCATTAGATCACTCAATGAAGAAATGAACTTACTTATATCAAATATAATGATTATTACAATCCAATTAATAGCTTATAATTAGGTAATTAACAAAGCATCACCAGTAATGAATCGATCAAAAAATGATTTGACAAATTTTATTGAATCTAAAATCTTGTTTCTCAAATTAGCAATTTCTGTTTTTACCAATGGAGTACCTAATCTCTTCACTTTTTACCATGGAGTACCTAATCACTATTCTCTTTGAAATATGCTTTAAATTCTCACGAAATATATTCTTATATGCTCTAAATATATTCTTTTATGCTCTGAAATATGCTTTATATTCCTTAAAAATATGCTTTATATTCTTATTATGCTTTTTATGCTCAATTCATTAAAAGTGCTGCAATTAGATATATAAATATGATAAGGGATATTAACAAGTTCCTTAAATCACATTTGAATGCTAACCTCTTGTTTCGGTGCAATAAAAATCTTTGAAGAGTTTAAATAAGTTTTATAAACTCGAATCATAACGCACATGGATTCAATCTGTATATCGTCTGACCAAGTTCAGTCACAGTAATATTGGGTTTATAAAACGGGCAAATTTTAAAATTTAAACTAAAAGAAACGTTGAAAAGTTGTTAGGATAAAATAAAGATGCATTTTCTAATATTAATTTATGAAACTTTTCAATATCGAACCCCCTGAACAGGTTTTTCAGGTATTAACCTTAATTCGGCTTGTATGTTCCAGTAATTTTGGCATGTATTGTTCGGCAACGGTCTCCTAAAATACCTATATACTTACTTTATATTGTTTTTGTTTTTTGTATATATATATATTCTTTACTCTTTAGTTATATAGCATGTCTCTGAACTGAGAAATATATTAGTTTCATGATTTTTTTATATATTGTTGAAAAGGAAATGTTTTATTACTTTTTAATAAAAAGAATAAATTTTTAATATAATAAATGTTTTAATAAAAAGAATATGCTTTATTTAAAATATGCTCGAGATTATATTTTTATGCTAAAAGAATATTGTCACAACCCTACTAATCACTTTACTTTTTACCATGGAGTACCTAATCTCTTCACTTTTTACCATGGAGTACCTAATCACTTTACTTTTTACCCATGGAGTACCTAATCACTTTACTTTTTACCATGGAGTACCTAATCACTTTACTTTTTACCATGGAGTACCTAATCTCTTCACTTTTTACCATGGAGTACCTAATCTCTTCACTTTTTACCATGGAGTACCTAATCTCTTCACTTTTTACCATGGAGTACCTAATCACTTTACTTTTTACACATGCAGTAGTGGATCACTTTATTTTTTTACTATTGGAGTACCTAATCATTCAAAAAATACTTGTACTTTTTACCTATGTAGTACTTTTTCATGTAAAGTACTTATTACGCATGGAGTACCTAGTCACTTTACTTTTTAACCATAGAGCACCTAATCACTTCACTTTTTACCCAATCTTATTACGTTTTACCCATGGAGTTTTTACCGATGGAGTACCTATAACTTGAGTTTTTACCCATGGAGTACCTAATCACTTTACGTTTTACCCATGAAGTACCCAATCACTTTACTTTTTACCCATGGAGTACCTAATCACTTACTTATATAAACTTTACTTGTCACTTTACACAGCATACAAACGTTATTGCATATTTTACCCTACAGTGAAATTGAACATTTATGTGGCGTCTTATCTATTAACACAACTCAACAAGTTTAGATTAACAATATTGATATTTGTTGTTAGGATAATACAGTCTAGTTATAAATTCCAGCAATTTTTATTCTTAGCCGGGTATTACGACCATAACATAAGAAAAACCTATTGACATGGAGACAGATTCATCACTATTTATGCAACCATCCGATTAAGGCCCATACTATACTAGCTGTTAAAACGCAAATTTTTCACCACCCAGTTAACGCCTCTTCAATTAATCACAGTTAAATGAAAGGAAAGCAAATTTGCAGTCTCTACTAGCATTTCTACCGTCTTACATTCATTTAACGTGATTAATTGAAGAGGCATAAACTGGGCGGTGATATATATGCTAGCATAGAATGGGCCTCATACGACCTGGTTCTTAAGTATTTACCCAATTAATTGCTAAAAACAAACGTATGTTTCATCTCATTGCAGATCAGCTGTTACATGTGTGATAGAAAGAAATAAACAGACTAGAACACCATCATATCACAAAATAACTAGGGCAACTGCTCAGTTATCGAACAGTTCCCAATTGCCGATCAAATAACTAGTATGATCGAAAATTTGGAACCGTTCGATAACTCGGAACTTACCATAAAATAAGGAATGTATGAAGATAAAAATAGATACATTCTCAACTACCCAAAATGATATGAATGATCACAATTAAATATACAATTTTTACACTCCAAATAATTGGGACTAACAGAATACTATCTATAATACAAGGGAGCTACAGGGTAGCATTTTACAACTAAATGTGTAATGTTAATTGAAAGGGAGAGAGAAACACAGTTAATGGTGCATTCCCGTGCAAAAGAACTCGAAAGACGTCCCTAAGTTCTACAAGAACCAACCGTTCCCGTGACAAAGAACGTTCGTGGAACTCGACAACACGGTAGATAGTACGTTGAGCTGTCCCTCTTGGCAACCTTGACGTCACAAACGTGAACAAACAAACGAAAAAGGCGGGAGAAACATCTGTTATTATTTGTGAATTAATAAAATTGATATAATATTACATGTTTTGAGAGTAATTGATAATTAATTAAACGGTTTAAACCCACCAAACCAAATTAGTGATTATTAATATCCCTAATTAATTAGCGATATTAATTTCTAAACCACGAAATCGTACACATTGAAGTGGTTGCACAGGAACGCTAACCAAGGGACCGTACTTCGTACCTTGAAGGAACGTTCTTAAGAGTTCTTCAGCACAGGAACGCACCATAAGCATGTTCTGACAGATCCGAAAAAGATCAAACATGATCAGACACGTTCAAACATGTTCAGACACGTTCAAACATATTCAACTAACGTCAATCCCAATGTTAAATAGGTAAGACATTTCACAGTTCAAACCACACGCAAGCACAATTCAATGCAAAATAAATTTAAAACAGAATAAAATCTAAGTACAAACTGAAATAATTTAAGTTAGATGTAAATCTGGATATTTTCCGAAATGAGTATTTAACTACAGTGTCCAAACCATTAAAAATGTTAGCAATGATGAGTGAGAAAGACCAAGATAGAATGAGGTACGTTATGAGTTAGTTATCGAATTATGAAAGAAAGACTGTAAATTTTTGTATTCATTATTTTATTTGGTATCAATGATATCTAGGTATCTTGGATACCAAATAAAAAAGATGTTATTTCTCATATGATCAAAAAATGTTTTTTTCTCAAATGTAACTGTTCTGTAACTCGAAGCTTGCTCTACTCGTTACGCATTGATTTGAGTTCTGAGTGTGATTTGGAGTGTATGCAGTAGCGTGTAGTGTGTAGACAGGAGAGTGTGGCGTGTAGACAGGTCTGAAGGTACAATAAAGTCGCAAACATTTCACTTATGCTACAACAGAACACCTTCCCGGGGTGAGATCAGACAGCATCATCTGAAAAACATACAACAGAATTATTAGATAAAACATTAAAACTAGTAATAATTTGTTCGGTGAAAAATGTACATACATTAAATACACTAAGTCAGAGCTGTAAAATTAGATTCAGAATGGAAGAAATTTAGATTTGCAAATGTTTGGAAAATAACAGAATTAAAGTTCACAAAATCGGGTTCGCTATTTGGAACCAAAACCGGCAAAAATTCAGGTTAGGAATGTAAAAAAATGGTTCTCGTGCCTTCCCCTGCAAGTATGTTTAGGTTATTAAAAAATGCTTAAGTAGTTATACTCTAGTATGTTGAAGTATATTAAAAATATTTTTACTCACTGTGGTATAGCCCCATGGCCTTCTTAGGTTTCTTGCTGCAGGTTTTAACATAGTTGTCATTATCGGGGGGTCTTTTCTGAGAACAGAAAAAAAGACTTAAGACTGTGAAACAGACCGAATGATTAAAACAAGAGCACTCCAAGATGAAAAATATAATTGCAATAAAATTGAGAATTGAAATATATAATATTTTTATGAAACACATTTTTATGAAACTTATAATGTACATAACAGTGTTGGTATATTCTGTCCTTATTGAATCATCCTGGGTAGTTAAATACACCATTAGCGGTCTGGTTGTCAGTGCCAGCTTTGATAAAGATGTAAACTTTATTGTATTTAGCAACCTGGTGTGATTTTTCCCTTCACGGGAAAAGTTCGCAGGATTCGAACCCTGAAACTTTAAGAGTACTGTGCCAGAGCTCTGTCGACTACACTACTAGGTGTAACCTATTAGTAGAGAGTTATAATGAAATAAGTTGGCACAGCGATGGAAGGGCTGACGCTCCAAACCTAATGATTCCATAATAAATTATTGAATTTATAAGGGAATCTCACGAACTCCATCATGCATTTATGTATCGTTTCACCCAGGTTTGGAGAGTCAGTCCTTCCGTCTAGATGCATTTATATGAGTCTGCGGGTCGTTGGACCAACAACTTTGAATATACATATCTGTAGCTAGTTACTAAAATGATAGTTCAAATATAATTGAATTTTGTAAATGTTAGCTATATCAATTAAAAAATGTCAACTTCTTGCGTGACTATAAGGCCTCTGTCACACAGGCTATTTTTTTCTCTCGCCGCAGCAAAAAAAAAAAGAGGTATGAAAAGACCATACAACTGAAAAATGTGTGTTACGCATGTTCGCTAGGATTAGGCGTTTTTTTTCATGCTGCATTTTTATAGGCGCGAAATGTAAAAAGTACTGTGTGAAACAGGACTGGGTGTTTTATTCATGCTGAGACATGAAAAAAGTAGTGTGTTGGACATACCTTTTCTTTACAGGATGAGAGCATGCTAATGAGTGAGAGGCAGATGGCCTGCACAGTGAGAGCAGGTGACCAGTCCTCAGTGAGGATGCTGAGGCAGATGTGACCATTGCTGTAGATGTGGGGGTGGATGGGGATGTGATCTCCTATGAACGTCACCTGGGGGAGATGAGGGCACATTTAGGGGAGAAACGGGGCAATTAGGGGAAAAACTGAGCAATTAGGGGAAAAACTGAGCAATTAGGGGAGAAACTGAGCAATTAGGGGAGAAACTGAGCAATTAGGGGAGAAACTGAGCAATTAGGGGAGAAACTGAGCAATTAGGGGAGAAACTGAGCAATTAGGGGAGAAACTGAGCAATTAGGGGAGAAACTGAGCAATTAGGGGAGAAACTGAGCAATTAGGGGTGGGAGAAATGGGGTATTTAAGGATGTGGGGAGAAAACTATCGGGGAAAAAATATAAAGAAAGAAGGGCAAGCGTGGGATAAACTATTATAGGAGATGATAGAGTACAAACTACACACATTTCAACATGTAGCTACAGTATGTTTTTCTCACCTCTGGACTGTCAAAGGGATATTTTGTGGTGAATTTGAAGAGAAGCTGAAACTTTTCCCCTTCGTAAAGGGTGCCAGACACCCCATCCATAAACACACTCCACCTGAAACGTATTGGGAACATTGGGGTATCTATAAGGGCCTGGTCACACGAGCGTTTTTGCCCAGCATTTCTGACTCTTGAAAAATTATTGTTAAACCTATTTAATATGTATCCAAGATACATGACGCTTTTGGAGCGTTAAAAACGCTTGTGTGACCTAACCTAAAGATACCTATTTCATCTATCATAGAGTAGGGAAACAACGGAAAAGTCAACATCCTCTAATTATTAGACTTTAATATTTTTGATATCTAAAATACTTTTTTATTCTATAGCTATATTTTGTTTGGTATTGATGAAGGATATTGAATTATTTAAATCCCCCAAAAAATAGATAAAAGGATGTTCATTCTTTTTTCAGCTGTTTCCCTTGCTCTAAAAATCACAAATTTAAAATAAAACTTCCAAGAAAGAAAAAATAGGTCAAAAAATTGGACTTGATATATAACATCGGGAAACAGGGTCAGTTCATAATTATCGGATGGTTCAACATTTCCGATCATATAACAGAAAAGTACATAATAATTGAAAAGGCAAACTAGTTATATTATAGTTATTTTTAATTATATTATCATCGAAAATGTAGTCACACGATAACTCTGAGCTCAGCCTAAATTCTATGCAGGTTGAAATATAAACCAATTGAAATAAATACTATCGTTTTTTCTTATATTCTCGTGGAAAAAATAGGAGTTTAGCAAAAAGTCTGGTGGAAAGACTTAAAAAACCCTACGTGTGTACGACCCTTTACTCAGTTTAAGTTCATTGCTGAGGTGTAACATGATAAGGCTCTACTCTAGCACTCACTCAGTTATTTTATTGTTGACAGAATCTACGTCTATGGTGATACCTGGCGGTGCATCTTTGAGCATCGACGACAACTCCTTCTGTAGTCTATTCTGTGGGGGAAAAGAAGTATTAGAGTAGGTAAATTAAAAAGTTACTGGGGGTAAACGGGTAAATTAATCAGTTTAGTAGAGGTTTAATGTCTGCTTCGGAAACTAAGGCCATATCCCTGACATCAAAGGAAATTAAATACACGGGACTAGAAGAAGCAATGAAAGTGGCTACCATCTGTAGAAATACTCATGAATGAAGAATGCAGAAAAGCTTCTCCGTGAATTAGAGATGGGACGAAGTATCGGTATTGGTACTCTGTATCGGCAATTTTTTTTTAAAATATTTAAAATATAATATATCAATTATTTTTTTATTAGGTACAATGAATATTTTAAATCTAAATTGATGTAACAATGATTTCATATAGATAGGTAATCCTTTAATTAACAAAATTTCAAATTTTGTCATCTCATTTAAATAGTCAAAGTATCGGTATCGGCATTAATATCGGTGAAAATCTAGGTATCGGTATCGGTGAAAATTTTAGTATCGTCCCATCTCTACCGTGAATGCAGTCACTTACCAAAGAATGTGACAAAAAGAGTAACAAGCACCAGTTGCTGCACTCACGAATGAAAGAGGAAAATGAAGAGGTGATAGTAAATGAAGCCTATGTGCCTACCTACCTACCTATGATTATTATTTAATTTACTACACTTATTATATTAAAAACCCTTATGCTATATGATTTAATGAAATAAAAAAATTCAGTTGGAATTATAATGCTGTATACTATTAAAATTATACACTCACGGCATACTGGTTATAAAACTATATAAAATGATATAAAGGCCATTATGGTAATAAATAGAATAGAAATTCTACCTTACAGAAAAAATCTTCAGTACAATAAAATTGAACCAACACAGAGAAAAAAGGTCGATTTTACAACCCTACCAATAGAAAACATAATTAGTAACCCTCGGAAAAAACAAGCCGAGCGGTTTGTTCCAGTGGGAAACTATACGAATAATTTCCTTAGTGTTTTTATTTATTTGGTGTCCGCTTTTCCTCGACGGGTATCAAACATGAAGAATGTAACTATGATATGCACGGGAATATATCTACTTGATATTCAAATTCCCCTGTTTTTATTCAATTGTGTAATATATTTTATCTATGAATTAAATTAGACTATGCAGAAAATTTAATTTTAATTGAATTCATTAAAAATAACCTAATAACGGGTAATAAATTGCTATTATGATGACCCGTTATTTTTAACGGGAAAATACACTAGTATAGTTATAATATTTAAAAACTTGAGTAGAGTTGCTGTAAACCCGTGACTTTCATTGTCTAGGATGTATTTGTATCAGTGAAAATAATGTAAATAAATGGAAATATTCATACTCCAAATTACAACAGTTTGTGGTAATACCATCTTTCTCCACCACTCTTCAGAAGTTTTAACAGTAGTAATATACTAACTATAGAGTATAGTCACTATAGTACCTGTTATTTAATCTATATTATATTTGAATGCAAGTGTGTATTATGGATAAAAATATTCTTAGTAAAAAAAAATTCTCTCAAAAGCCAGAATATAATATTTTTAAATAATAATATTGTCAATATTATTGAAGCCCGTAGTCATGATACCTCTACAAATGATTTGTTTCTCCCTTTAATATGTATTTCTTAATAAAAGTGACACATGGATTATAGTATAGAAGATAGTTAAATCACCGTTTAATTGGGCCCTAAAACAATTGAGCTCAGAAAAAAATTGAGCAGAAGTACAATAAAGAAGTGTTACTTAGTTATTAGTTATCTTTGAAATATTGCTAATATTATCTTCAAAATATGCTTTATATTTTCTAAAAATATGTTAGAATTTTTTAACTCAATTGATATGCTTGATAAGATTAAGGAATATATTAGCCAGCCCCATAAATCACATTCGGATACTACTCTCATTCTTCAGTGTAAGGAAAATCTTTGAACTATTTAAATAAATTGTATTAACTTGAATCATGTCATCTGAATGTTGAGTTGAAACAGTAATATTTAGTTATTAATATAATAGGTAAATTTTAAAGGTTTGTATTACATTGAACTAAGAAAAATTGAACAGTTATAGGGATAAAATAAGATTATGAGAATACATTTTGTAATAATAATTTATAAAACTCTTATATATTGAACAGTGAACAGATTTCAACAAATTCACATTAACTTTAATTCAACTTGTATGGTCCAATTGTTTCAGCATGTGAATGTCTTGGTTGGCAACGGCCTTTTTTAAATACCCACATTTCTATTTTCTATCGTTTCTTCATCTAAAATGCTACATTTTTATTTTCTATTGGTAACATACTAACTCATTTACTTCACAGGAGTTCACTATATAAGCTCATACAACATTATAACATACAGGTACTGTAACTAGGAAATTTATAGTAGTTCAAATTGTAAAAGAATTATAGTCTTTATTCATGAAAAGAATATGTTCTGTTAAAAGATGCATGTATTTCATAATGAGAATATTTTATATTAATGATATTCTTTATTTTAATTATAAAGCATGTCCAAACTCAACATTTTAATGGCAAGTTTGTGACAGTTTTTTCAAGCCCTTCAATTGCAAATGGTGAGAATTATTTAATTTTATACCTATGCTAT
Source organism: Caprella mutica (assembly GCA_947561585.1). Lineage (NCBI taxonomy): Eukaryota > Metazoa > Arthropoda > Malacostraca > Amphipoda > Caprellidae > Caprella > Caprella mutica. Next base: position 24,519 of record CANNZV010003659.1, read on the forward strand.
TGCTACAATATTATTTTGGAGAGAATTTTTGATAATTTGACCATTTTGGAGAGAAATTTGGTGAATTTTGGAGAGACAAATGGAGAGTTTATGAGACATACTATTTCACTTGGCCTGGCATGTCTGGACTCTGATGTATGTGCATCTCTTCAGACTATTTAAGTCTATTTTATGAGTGATTTAGATACTTGTTATTTACATATATTTCAATTTATTTCACCCTCAAAAGTTGCCAATATACTGGCAACTTTTTCCATACTTTGTTTTAATGATTTTTAGAGGAAAAGATATATTTGCAAAATCTTGTCCAGATTGTATTTCATGGTAAATTCCACCAACTTGTCGGTGGAATTTTTTTCTATTAAAAATAATATTCTGGCAAAGTCAATGGATTTTTAGCTATTTATTCCTATGTTACCATTAATTTTCGGTGAAAAAATGGGCAAAATGTTGGTGGACCAGCCAAATTACTGGAAATTAATGGTGGATTTTTTCAGCCTTTTCAAAAAGTCAGTGGAATTTTGTGCACCAAATACAGACTGGCCTACAGGCTACAACATTCAGTTTCAGCCCAGTACGCAGAATATGGGACATTTTTAACATTTTCTGTGCAAACAATCCTTAATTTCCTCCTATATTTACCTACATTAATTTTAATGTGAAAAGAAGGCAAAATAGAAGATTTCTTGGAGAACAGTTTACCAGTTATTGCCAGCGTATTTGGTGCACAAAATTCCACTGACTTTTTGAAAAAGCTGAGAAAATCCACCATAAATTTCCAGTAATTTGGCTGATCCACCAACATTTTGCCCATTTTTCCACCGAAAAATAAATAGGTAAATATCAACCGACTTTGTCAGAATATTATTTTCAATGAAAAAAAATTCCACCAACAAGTCGGTGGAATTTATAGTAAAATTAATGTAAATATAGAGATCAATTCAGAAATGTTAGTAGCAAAATTAATGTAAATATAGGGATTAATTCAGAAATGTTCGGAGAGAATATCCCAAATATCTCGCATATTTTGCAGACTGGCCAGTCTGCAGAATATGGAACATTTTTCCAAGACTCTCTGCAGGAGTTTTTGATAAAATTTTAGAAATTTGAGATCTCTGCGGGAGATCTTGAATTAATTCCTATGTTACCATTAATCTAGCTGCGGGAGATTTTGAATTAAATTCCTATGTTACCATTATTTTAGCTGCGGGAGATTCTAAATCTGCTACTGAGAGTCAGAGAATAACTGACTCTCAAATTAAAATCTCTGCGGGAGGAGAGACACATTCTGCTGAGACTGGAAATGCAGTCTGGAGTTACTGCAGTCTGGCATGATTAAGATTTAAGCAACAGTGCAATTGCAAATTAGCAAGGAATAAGGATTAAAGGATATCAACCAGTCGGCAGTCTGCAGAATGCCGAATGGGTCTCTTCTCCCGCAGAGACTTTAATTTGAGAGAGAGCTACTCTCCGACTCTCAGCAGCAGATTCTGAGATTCAGAATCTCCCGCAGCTAAATTTAATTAATGGTAACATAAGAATTAATTCAAAATCTCCCGCAGCTAAATTAATGGTAACATAGGAATTAATTCAAGATCTCCCGCAGAGATCCGAGATCTCCAATTTCAAAAAATTAAGTCAAAAACTCCCGTAGGCCCAGTCTGCAGAATACGGAACATTTTTCCAAGACTCTCTGCGGGAGTTTATTATTGAATTTTTAGAAATTGGAGATCTCTGCGGGAGATCTTGAATTAATTCCTATGTTACCATTAATTTTGCTGCGGGAGATTTTGAATTAATTCCTATGTTACCATTAATTTAGCTGCGGGAGATTCTGAATCTGCTACTGAGAGTCAGAGAGTAACTGTCTCTCAAATTGTAATCTCTGCGGGAGAAGAGACACATTCTGCAGACTGGCCGTAGGCGTAGGCGCAGAGAGTCTTGGAAAAATGTTCCATATTCTGCTTCTGCAGACTGGGAATCTGGGATATCAATGAAACAGAAAATATAAGTACCTAGGTAGGTAGGTAGGTAGGTATATAACTATAGGCCCATAGGGTAAATTAGGAATTATCGGTAGACAGTCAATTCCACATCTTCGGTGATAAGTTTAAGAAAAAAGATTATTTCTAACTTAAGGTGTGAAACTGAGATATAAATAATAACTTACCCTACAGTTTACTGTTATCTGTTTCTTAGATAGGGACTTATGCTTCATCTTTACAAAATAAAAATATGTAGGTAATACTCAAAAGGAAAAAAAGCAGTGCTTCTTCTTTCTTCTGTTTCTTTCTGAGGAATGAGGTTTTAGCTAGCTAGCTAGCTATTCAGGGGATGAACATGCACCTCACGAAAAGCAGTGCTTATAATTCAGCTTATCTGTGCAGTCCTACTAATACTTCCATGGTGCACACAAGGAAGTTTATAGTGTCCAGTTGACTGGACTACAGATACATCTAAACAAAATGTTAGCCACCTGATTGCACATTGAAAATTTGAAATTGCCGGCGGAAAGAGATAGTGAGGAATTGACTATGGGATAACAAGTCAATGAGCTTATCAAAGTCACTCTCAAAACACTATTACTTTTCTATTAAAAAGCACTGGTAGGTAAAAAGAGTATACAGTGTGATCTACAAAAAGTGTAACCAACATTGAATTAATATAAATATCGTATTTATAAGTAGTTAACAAATGAGTTGAAGTAAATTTAAAAACTGGATTTTTTTATGTTTCAATTTTACCACCGTCATTGCTTAAGATTGTACGGTAAGGGCTCCTTGTATCGCCCCTCTCCATTTATCGTCACGTTTCAGTTATTTTAGTCTATATAACAAGACTGAGAAACATTTTCATGGTTCAGGTTCTTACAATTCGATGTTTTCAATTATTTAAAGCATTTAAAACACTTTTTTCCAAGGAACGGAAATTTTTTTGTTTTCTATATTTATTTTATTTAAAACAATTCTCGAATAAAATTTGCACAATGAAATAAAGGTAACGACGTTTCGTCTTTCTACTATAGACATTTTCAAGTTAATCTGTAAATATAATGATGAAAAGTTAAAGTATTAATAATAAATTGAAAAGCACGGAAAGTAATATGTATGCACACAGTAGAGAGATATAGGAAAGTAATTTATATGGAATGTATATGAGATGATAGGGTATGGTAATCAGCTGATAGAATCTATAGTTTGACGTGACCACCGGATGACTGGAAATGGCGACTCTGACCATAATTTGAAACATGGGAAAACCTACTTAAACTTATCACTTCTAAATTTGATTTTTTTCTGATCAATTACTAACTAGGCATTGGTTAAATTGTATTCCATTATTTTTTTCCTTATTTGTTATTCATAGGAACTACAATTTAGCAGTTAACTAGCACTACTTTACGCTCCTAGTTAGCATATTTTCAAGACCCTATTTTTTATAGATAAGTTAAAGAAATTAACAATAAAAACACACCTGAATTATATCTATATATTCAACTTTGAGGTTCAATCGTCATTTTCGCTTTTCTTTTGCACGAAACCCTTATAAAATGACTTCAAACTTCTCGATATTAACATGCAAATACGAGGAATTATGGGCCGCTCGGTCACAAACAAGGAATGTGTTGTTCTGGTGACGTCATATTTTTGTGTCGTCTGCTAGGTACTATACCCGATTATGTTCCTGTACCGTGATGAGATGAACAGTTCGATAGTGTGACCTGCCTAAGGTAACGATAGAGTTACCATTGTCTGTGGCTGACACAAGAAAAACTGCTTTACTTAGTAAGGTCTAATTATTATATAAAAAATAAGGATAAAGAAGAGCTATAGTTAAAATATTCACAGAGCAGTCATACTGAGGTAAACATAATTACAACAAATAAAATTTCAAAATATTGATTACAAGCATTGTAACAAAAATGTTAAGAATTTAATTTCAAATTGCAGTTAGAGTGACAGTTTAACTGATGAGATTTATGACGATACGGTACATTCAGGACAAATCTACCGAAATTGATTAGGTATAGAGAATTTGTTATGCGCGATTTCACGCTTCAAATAATTTGATTTCAAAATAATGATTAAACCATTTAGTTTGTGTGTAATTGCATTTCTAAAATATAAAATCAGAAATTAAATTAGTCATCCATATCTAAAATAAATCGATGTGTCGATATTTGGGTATCAATATAGAGGGTTTTCCATTTCGTCATGAGGTGACGATAAATGGTATTTTGATCAATTTCGAAATAGTGGTTTTAAATCATTTTAATGGTTAGTAAAATATATTAATTCTCAATATTTATTCAATTTTCCGTACTTAGATAGCTTTTACCCATTTATCGACCTACTAGAACTTAATTAGGGTGGTAAGCGGGGTAATTAGAGGAGGGGGAACCCATACATATATATTAAAGAATCAAAATAGTTGATTATACTACTCCTCGATATACCTTGTTCATCTAAATAATGATTAGTAAAAAAAAAAATTATTTAAATAGAATTATATTTAAGTACCTAAATAGTGGGGTAATTACTAAACAGTACATTCATGAGCATTATTTATTCAAATAATCCATAGCAGCTGAAGAAATAATTTATTAAATCAAGTAAGTTCAGAATTATGTACAAACAGTAGGTACGGTTATTTTCTGAAGTAAAAGATCCTCTGCCTAAAACTTTTCCTCAATTAAGCAGAAATAATAAATCTTTTAGAGAGAAAAATATTCAAATAATTCCTCAACATATTATAGATATAAAAAAATGATACCTACATATAATTTGGTATATAGCAGAATTATATTACTATATCGAATACATTGACGCTTATCTACAATATTATTATACCCGAGCTTTATAAATATCTACATACAATCAACGACGATCAGACCAGTTAGAGTGTAAAGGGCCGTACACACGCAGAGTTTTTTTTAAGTTTTTCCACCAGACTTTTTGCTAAGCTCCTCCTATTTTTTCCACAAGAGTATAAGAAAAAACGTATAAATCGTTTAATTTTTATTTGGTATCCATGATACATACAGGTATCATGGATACCAAATAAAAATTATACGATTTATATCGTTTTTTCTTATACTCTTGTGGAAAAAGTAGGAGGAGCTTAGCAAAAAGTCTGGTGGAAAGACTTCAAAAACCCTGCGTGTGTACGGCCCTTAGTAGAAACACCAAAAGTGGACTGTGAAAGCATGCTACCAAATCTTTGTGGTTAAACCACGTAGCTACATAAATAAATCACAACAGGAAAATGAAACGGCTTGCGAATGAATTAAGAAAAAGCAAAAAAAAATCAATATCACGCATTGTATTGTTATAGAAAGATTTTTGAAACCACTATTCAATTTGAAATATCATAACAGATTTAGCATGTAAACTGCGTCCATCGCTTTATTGCATATCACTATTTTGTGAATAATTTTAATAATATTGATCGTACAGTAGTGAAACTTTGGGCAATGGAAGATTGCTTCTATGTTAGTATCTTGCTGAAATATTTTTTGAATCCATGAGAAAATTGGAAAGTTATGAACGTTTATGTATTTTGAAGGCATTTTAACTGTCCATCGCTTTATTGCAGCTCTGTGAAAAGGCCAAAAAATGGGCGATTAACTTCTACCAAGAGGGTAAAAATTGTAACAGGTCCTGCAGAATGGATGACTCTTCTATATTTAGTTAATGAATTTGGGAGGGATAGTTTCTACTGTGGAAGATCCCGACACCAACCCAAGGAGAGATGAGGGTACGAGAAGCTTTTTCCCCTCGAAATATGCGAAAACTACCCAGGCAGGTTATAAGGCAGCCAAATACACTAGTGCCACTAGTCCAGGCTGTTATTGGTTATTCGTCCAAACAGTGTCTTAAATGAGACAACAAGGAACGTGGAGCCCATTTCCAGGCCTCCTATGGACAAGACCCGAAAGGAAAAAGGCATTAGATGTACACAGAATTACATGAAAACAAACTTCCTACTTGTTCTTTTTACAGACGAGGCAAGAGCCACCTTTGATTGTCTGGATGGATGGGTTGAAGTTTGGATCCTACTGGAGCTGTTTATCCACACTGGTTTCGTCGTCAACAAGGAGGCTGTGGCTTTATGTTTTAAGCAGGCATCATTGGTAGAACGTTAATTGGCTCTTTCCGAGTACCAGAGGGTGTAAACCTAACAATCCAATCCTACATTGCCTCTTTTGTTGAGTACTTGTTCCCTTGGCCTAATAGTTTGCAATTATCTCGTTGGCAAAAGATGATTTTCTTGCATTACTTCGCACAATCTCATGCTTGAAGGGTTACAACTTCTTTCCTCATATCTCTGGGCATCAAGTGAGAGACTCTCATGACTTGATTTCCTTGTTCTCTGGTCTTAAGCCCCATTGAACATTTCTGACCGTTTCATTTGAGACATTACATCAGGACTGTTTTGACGTAAGACCAATGACAGCCTTGTCAAAAGTGGAGGCACTAGTGTCATTTAGCTGCCTTATGACCTGCCTGAGTATTTTTCTCATATTTCGAGGGGAAATTTTTCTTCTCGTACCCTCATCTCTCCTTGGGTTTGTGTCGGGATTTTCCACAGAAGAAACTATTGTTCTCTTAACCATTCCAAGTTATAAAGCTAAATATAGAAGAGTCCTGCCTTCTGCAGGACCTGTTACAATTTTTACCCTCTCGGTAGAAGTTAATCGCCCATTTTTTGGCCTTTTCACAGAGCTGCAATAAAGCGATGGACAGTTAAAATGCCATCAAAATACATAAACGTTCATAACTTTCCAATTTTCTCATGGATTCATAAAATATTTCGGCAAGATACTAACATAGAAGCAATCTTCCTGTGACCAAAGTTTCACTACTCAACTATACTGTACGATCAATAGCATTAAAATTATTCGCAAAATAGTGATCTGCAATAAAGTGATGGACGCAGTCTAGATGCTATAAGTTTTAACTCGTTCAAAACTTGTTAGAAATAACTGTAAAAGATTTATACATGAAGTGTATAACAACACTATAAATTAATTTTGGATATACCTCTAAAGATTTATTAACATAATATCACAGTAAATGTTAATATCAAGTAAATGTTTTAAATGAATGCAACTAAGAAAATAAGGATATAGAATCTTCAACCAAAACAAAATTAATAGTGTCAAATATCAGTAATTAATTAATTGAATATGAATACTATTCAGTATTCACTATAAATATGAAATGATTGTCCAGTAAAAATAAAAGGAAAAATACTCGTAATGAATAGGAAAACCTCTAGTCGCTCATAGATTCATAATGAATATGACAACCTCTAGTCGCTCATAATGAATAGGACAATCTCTACTTGCTCATATTGAATAAGACGACAACTAGTCGCTCAAAATGAATAGGACAACCTCTAGTCGCTCATAATGAATAGGACAACCTCTAGTCGCTCATATTGAATATGACAACCTCTAGTCGCTCAGAATGAATAAAAACATTTATCCATTCATATGAATAAGACCCTTTATCTACTCATATAAATAGGACAACCCTTTACCTCATATGAATAGGACAACCCTTTACCTCATATGAATAGGACAACCCTTTTAGTCATACATATCGATAAGGACAATCTCTCCTGCTATTCCTATAATGTATAGGGCAAACTTTCTATTTAATCGATCAAAGAACATGTCATGAATGGAGATCCTCTCGGAGGACATTTTATTAAAGGAACAACCACCATAAATACATTTTATGAAAGGGACAAACAAAACACATATTCTGATAGTGACAACCTCTTTAGTCTCTAAGCATATGGATGAATGGGACAACCTCTCTAAACACATCTAATGAAAGGGATAAACTAAAAAAATAAGTTTTATGAATGGGACAACTTCTGAAATAGATGTTATGAATTGGACAATCTCTTTAAACACATCTAATGAAAGGGACAAACAAAACACATTACGAATGGGACACCCTCTCTAAAAACATCTAATGAAAGGGACAAACAAAACACATATTCTGAATGTGACAACCTCTCTAGTCTCTAAGCATATGGATGAATGGGACAACCTCTCTAAACATATGTTATGAATTGGACAACCTCTCTAAACAAATCTAATGAAAGGGACAAACTAAACAAATAAGTTTGAAGAATAGGACAACTTCTCTAATTAGATGTTATGAATTGGACAATCTCTTTAAACACATCTAATGAAAGGGACAAACAAAACACATTACGAATGGGACACCCTCTCTAAAAACATCTAATGAAAGGGACAAACTAAACACATATTATAAATCGAACAACCTATCTAAGCACATGTTACGATTGGGACAACCTCTATAAATATCCTATTATAAAAAAATCCTTCAAACATAATGAAAGACTTAACTTCTCTGTAATAAATTAAACCATTAGATCAACTTACTTTATCAATCATAATGATTATTACAATCCAATTAATAGCTCATAATCAGGTAATTAAAAAAACATCACCAATAATGAATCCATAAAAAAATGATTGGACAAATTTTATGAAAGTTTATTGAATCTGAAAATCTGGTTTCTTAAATTAGAAATTTCATTTTTTACTCATGGAGTACCTAATCACTTTACTTTTTACTCATGGAGTACCTAATCACTTTACTTTTTACCCATGGAATACCTAATCACTTTACTTTTTACCCATGGAGTACCTAATCACTTTACTTTTTACTCATGGAGTACCTAATCACTTTACTTTTTACCCATGGAATACCTAATCACTTTACTTTTTACCCATGGAGTACTTAATCACTTTACTTTTTACCCATGGAATACCTAATCACTTTACTTTTTACCCATGGAATACCTAATCACTTTACTTTTTATCCATGGAGTACCTAATCACTTTACTTTTTACCCATGGAATACCTAATCACTTTACTTTCTACTCATGGAGTACCTAGTCACTTTTCTTTTTACTCATGGAGTACCTAGTCCTAGTCACTTTTCTTTTTACTCATGGAGTACCTAATCACTTTACTTTTTACCCATGGACTACCTAATTACTTTACTTTTTACCTATGTAGTACCTAATCACTTTACTTTTTACCTATGTAGTACCTAATCACTTTACTTTTTACTCATGGAGTACCTAATTACTCTTTACTTTTTACCTATGTAGTACCTAATCATTTTACTTTTTACCCATGGAGTACCTAATCACTTTACTTTTTACCCATGGAGTACCTAATCACTTTACTTTTTACCCATGGAGTACCTAATCACTTTACTTTATACTCATGGAGTACTTAATCACTTTACTTTATATTGGGAATTTAAACTTTACTTGTCACTTTACACAGTATAGAAACATTATTGCTTATTTTACCCTACGGTGAAATTGAACATTTATGTGGCGTCTTATCTATTAACACAACTCAACAAGTTTAGATTAACAATATTGATATTTGTTGTTAGGATAATGCAGAGTCTGGTTATAAATTCCAGCAATTTTTATTCTTAGCCGGGTATTACGACCATAACAAAAGAAAAACCTATTGACATAGAGACAGATTCATCACTATTTATGTAACCATCCGACTAAGGCCCATACTATAGCTACTAGCTGTTAAAACGCCGCGTTTTCACCGCCCAATTAACGCCTCTTCAATTAATCACAGGTAAAGAATGGAAAGCAAATTTGCAGTCTATACTAGCGTTTCTACCGCCTTACATTCATTTAACCGTAATTAATTGAATAGGCATGAATTGGGCGGTGAAAACGCGGTGTTTTATATGCTAGCATAGAATGGGCCTCACACGACCTGATTATTGAGTATTTACCCAATTAATAGTTAAAACAAATGTATGTTTCATCTCATTGCAGATCAGCTGTTACATGTGTGATAGAAATAAATAATGAGACTAGAACACCATCATATCACAAAATAACTAGGGCAACTACTCAGTTATCGAACGGATCCACATTTTCGATCAAATAACTAGTATGATCGAAAATGTGGAACCGTTCGATAACTCGGAACTTACCATACAATAAGGAATGTATGAAGATAAAAATAGATACATTCTCAACTACCCAAAATGATATGAATGCTCACAATTAAATATACAATTTTTACACTCCAAATAATTGGGACTAACAGAATACTATCTATAATACAAGGGAGCTACAGGGTAGCATTTTACAACTAAATGTGTAATGTTAATTGAAAGGGAGAGAGAAACATGTTCAGACATATCCTGACATGTTCAGACACATCCAAACATGTTCAGACACATTCAAACATGTTCAGACACATCCAAACATGTTCAGACACATCCAAACATGTTCAGACACATCCAAACATGTTCAGACACATTCAAACATGTTCAGACACATCCAAAACATGTTCAGACACATCCAAAACATGTTCAGACACATCCAAACATGTTCAACAAATGTCTATCCACATGTTTCCACAGACATTTCTCAGTTCAAGCCACACGCAAAACACAATTAAATGCACAATAAATTAAAAACACAGAATAAAATGTAGTTACAAACTGAAATAATTTAAGTTAGATGTAAATCTGGATATTTTCCGAAACCAGTATTTAACTACAGTGTCCAAACCATTAAAAATGTTAGCATTAATGAGTGAGAAAGATTATTTTCGACGACATTGTCCTTTGGGCTATGATCAAGACAGAATGAAGTAGCTACGTTATGAGTTAGTTATAGAACGGTTCCACAGCTTCGATTATGAAAGCAACACTGTAAATTATTGAATTCATTTTTTTATTTTGTATCCATGATACCTAGATATCATGGATACCAAATAAAAAAATATGAATAAAATGTTTTTTCCCATATGTTCAAAAAAGTGGAACTGTTCTGTAACTCGGAGCTTGCTCTACTCGTTACGCATTGATTTGAGTTCTGAGTGTGATTTGGAGTGTATGCAGTAGCGTGTAGTGTGTGGACAGGAGAGTGTGGCGTGTAGACAGGAGAGTGTGGCGTGTAGACAGGAGAGTGTGGCGTGTAGACAGGTCTGAAGGTACAATAAAGTCGCAAACATTTCACTATTGCTACAACAGAACACCTTCCCGGGGTGAGATCAGACAGCATCATCTGAAAAACATACAACAGAATTATTAGATAAAACATTAAAACTAGAAGTTAATTTTTTTTTCTAGTAATAATTTGTTTGATGAATAATGTAGATACCATAAAAACACTTTAAGTCATAGCTTTAAATTTAGATTAAAAAATGAGTAAAATTTAGGTTTGTAAATGTTTCAGAAAATCGGGTTCGCTATTCGGAACCAAAACCTGCGAAAATTCGGGTTAGTAATCCAAAAAAGGTTATCGTGCCTTCCCCAGCAAGTATGTTTAAGTACCGTACATTAAAAAATTCTTAAGCAGCTATATTCCAGTATGTTTAGGTATTTTAAAAATAAGTTCAAATATATACAAGTATATTTTCTCACCGTGGTATAGCCACTTGGTCTTCTTAGGATTGTTACTGCAGGTTTTGACGTAGTAGGCATTATCGGGGGGTCTTTTCTGTGAACAGATAAAAAGACTGTCAAGACTAGGAGATAGACTGTCAAGACTAGGAGATAGACTGTCAAGACTAGGAGATAGACAGTCAAGACTAGGAGATAGACTGTCAAGACTAGGAGATAGACTGTCAAGACTAGGAGATAGACAGTCAAGACTAGGAGATAGACAGTCAAGACTAGGAGATAGACTGTCAAGACTTGGAGATAGACTGTCAAGACTTGGAGATAGACTGTCAAGACTTGGAGATAGACTGTCAAGACTTGGAGATAGACTGTCAAGACTAGGAGATAGACAGTCAAGACTTGGAGATAGACAGTCAAGACTTGGAGATAGACAGTCAAGACTAGGAGATAGACAGTCAAGACTTGGAGATAGACAGTCAAGACTAGGAGATAGACAGTCAAGACTAGGAGATAGACAGTCAAGACTAGGAGATACAGTCAAGACTTGGAGATAGACAGTCAAGACTGCTGTATTCACATTTTAGGTACTAATTTAAAGACACTGAAGTACAATAAAGAATGCGAATAAATAAAAACAAGAGCACTTAAGATGAACAATACAATTGCAATAGAACTGACATAACATTTTTATGAAATACGTTATATCTTTTAGCAGAATTTTCCAAACCATCAACTTATAGTGTACCATAACAGTGTTGGTATATTCCGTCCTTGTTAAATCATTCTAGGTAGTTAAATACACTTTTCACCCAAGGTTAGGATAGTGGTCTGGTTGTCTGTGCCGGCTTGGATAAAGATGTATATTTTATTGCATTTACCTGGTGTGATTTTTTCCTAGGTGGAATATACGAAGAGCTGTATATGCATATATGTTGCTAGTTACTAAAATAATAATTAAATTGTGTAAATGTTATATAAATTAAAGAAAAGTCCACTTACTGCGTCACTATAAAGCCCCTTTCACAAGGCTGTTTTTTTATGCAGCAGTAAGAAAATGGTGCATGAAAGACGCTACGACTGAATAAACGTATGTCCGCTTAGACAGGGTTGCCACTCAAATTTAAAGAGAAAGTTCAAGATCATCTTAATTTTTGAGAAGACATTTTACAGATCTACAAAATTCAAGAAGATTTAAAGATATTGGAGGACGTTAGCAGTCCTGTTGGATTGGACGTTTAACATGCTGCATTTTCTTGCTGCGACATGAAAAAAAGTAGTGTGTGCAATAGGACATACCTTTTCTTTACAGGATGAGAGCATGCTGATGAGTGAGAGGCAGATGGCCTGCACACTGAGAGCAGGTGACCAGTCCTCAGTGAGGATGCTGAGACAGATGTGACCATTGCTGTAGATGTGCGGGTGGATGGGGATGTGATCTCCTATGAACGTCACCTGGGGGAGATAAGGGCACATTAGGGGTGAAACTGGGCAATTATCAGAGGTAGATGGGCAGAAACGGGCCAATTATTGGTGGTAGATGGGCAGGAACGGGACAATTATTAGTGGTAGATGGACAGGAACGGGACAATTATTAGTGGTAGATGGACAAGAACGGGACAATTAGTAGGGGTAGATGGACAGGAATGGGGCAATTAGTAGGGGTAGATGGACAGGAACGGGACAATTATTAGTGGTAGATGGACAGGAACGGGACAATTAGTAGGGGTAGATGGACAGGAATGGGGCAATTAGTAGGGGTAGATGGACAGGAACGGGACAATTATTAGTGGTAGATGGACAGGAACGGGACAATTAGTAGGGGTAGATGGACAGGAATGAGGCAATTAGTAGGGGTAGAAGGACAGGAACGGGACAATTAGTAGGGGTAGATGGGCAGAAACGGGGCAATTAGTAGGGGTAGATGGACAGGAATGGGACAATTATTAGTGGTAGATGGGCAGGAACGGGGCAATTAGTAGGGGTAGATGGGCAGAAACGGGGCAATTACTAGGGGTAGATGGACAGGAACGGGGCAACGAAGGGTGGATGGGGAGACAAGTGGGGAAAAAAATCGGAGGAACGAAGGACTATAGGGCTAAAACAATAAAAGGGACAATAGAATACATAAAGGGAGCAATATCAGAAATACTTTGACTCCATACATTACTTTAACATCCAGTATGTTTTTCTCACCTCTGGACTGTCAAAGGGATATTTTGTGGTGAATTTGAAGAGAAGCTGAAACTTTTCCCCTTCGTAGAGGGTACCGGACACCCCGTCCATAAACACACTCCACCTGAAACATATTGGGAACATTGGAGTATCTATAGACACTTATTCTATTTACCTATTGGGGAACAACGAGAAAGTCAACATCCTTTGATTTGTATAGAGTATAGACTTTATTACTTTTGGTATCTATAATACTTCTTAGGAGTTAGGTATATATATTTTGTTTAAAATTTGTCAAAATTAGGATATTGATATTGAATTATTCTAATGCTTAAAAAAATAAAAGGAGGTTCACTTACTTAGCTGTTTCCCTAGCTCTAAAAATCATGAATTTAGGGTCCGTTCTGAATTATCGTACGGGTACACATTTTCTATCATGTAAGAGAAAAGTATACAATAATGAAAATGGAGTTATTATAATTATTGTGTACGTTTTCTTATGATGGAAAAAGTGGAACAGTTGAATAACTCTGAGGTCAGCCTAGAACAGTACAGTATTTACAGTAATACTTACTTACTATTGGAAATTTAAAGTCGACATTTCGATACCTAATATCGAAACGCATTCATTGCTACAAAGTTCATTGAAATGTGTATTACAATAAAAAAGTTACAAGCAATTTAATTAGAAATAACGTCAATTAAGAGACAAATCCGTAAATTAGGTAACCTGTACAACATCTTTTTACGCGAGAAATTTGAAAGATTGGTTACCAAATAACATCAAATTCTCTCAGTTTTGGGAGTATAACTTATTATTGAAGTAATTGTATTTATTTTATACCCTTCCTATCTTAGGATAGGATTCTGAAACATTAAACTAGGTATGGGGAACCTACCAATAGTTTCTAGGGTACGGTAACTCATAAAATATACCTAGTTAGGTATTAAAAGTTCTGATAGTGATATAATCATATTAAGAAACTAACTAGTTATTATGTATTATTTTAGCTTAAATTCATTAAAATGAATATAATTATGATCAATCATACTATGAAACTTATTAATTATTATGTATTATTAATCTTATAATACAAGGTGCACCGACAGTTGGGCCCAGGACAAATGGGCCCCGACAATTGGGCCCGCCGACAAATTGGCCCCGACAATTGGGCCTCGACAATTGGGCCCGCCAACAATTGGGCCCCGGACAATTGGGCCCCATGACAATTGGGCCCCATGACAATTGGGCCCCATGACAATTGGGCCCCATGACAATTGGGCCCACGACAATTGGGCCCCATGACAATTGGGCCCACGACAATTGGGCCCCACAACATTTAAGCCCAGAAAAAAATCGGACTGAAGACACAATATAGAAATGCTACTTTGTTTTTACTAGGGAAGTGACAATCTTATCTTTGAAATTTGTTTTATATTCTCTAAAAATGTGTTTATATTTTTTTAATTCGATTCATATGCTTGATAAGGAATATAAAAGCAAGTACCTTAAATCACATTTGGATGCTAATCTCATGTTGCAATGTAATGAAAACCTTTGAAGTATTTAAATAAGTCGTATTATTTTGAATCATGTCATTTGGATCCAATATGTAGTGTACATCGTCTGACAAAGACAAATATTTGGTAAAAAATGGGTAAATTTTAAGGGTTAAACGTTACATTCACAGTTGTTTGGATAAAATGAGATTATGAGAATACATTTGTAATAATAATTCATAAACATCATCATTCAAATAATTCACGTTAAATTTAATTCAACTTGTATGTTCCAATAATTCTGGCATGTCTAAAATACCGACATCCTTATTTTATATTGTTTCTTTATCTAAAATAGCTACATTCTTTTTTCTATTGACTACATCTTAACTCATTTACTTCACAAGAGTTCAATAATTATAGACTATAGAGGTACTGTAACTAGGAAATTTCTTGCTTACATGATCTATCTCGGAACAGAAGACGATTGTAGTTTATTAACAGAATAATAGTATTTATTCCTGAAAAGAATATGTTCTAATAAAAATAATTATTTTACATAACGAGAATATTTTTATCATGTAAGGAATATTCTTTATTTTAAATATGCTCAAGACTATATTCTTTATACAAAATGCATATCGTCACAAACCTAGTTATTACAGTAGCAAGGCTCTGTAATTAAGTTAATACAAAAAACTCTGAAAAAAATTGAAAAATAATATAATTGTCACGGGGCCCAATTGTCCTGGGGCCCAATTGCCCTGGGCCCAATTGTCTTGGGCCCAATTGTCGGCGAGCCCAATTGTCGGGACCCAATTGTCGGGACCCAATTGTCCTGGGCCCAACTGTCGGGCCACGTAATACAAAAACCTAATACTTAGGTTTCAGAATCCTATCCTAAGATAGGAAGGGTATTAAATAAATACAATTACTTCAATAATAAGTTATACTCCCAAAACTGAGAGAATTTGATGTTATTTGGTAACCAATCTTTCAAATTTCTCGCGTAAAAATATGTTGTACCGGTTACCTAATTTACGGATGTGTCTCTAAATTGACGTTATTTCTAATTAAATTGCTCATAACTTTTTATTTAAATACACATTTCAATGAACTTTGTTGCAATGAATGCGTTTAGATATTAGGCATCGAATTATCGACTTACAATTTTCCAAGAGTAAGTAAATAGTCAGCTGTAATGGATGTCTTACCACCTAATTTTTCTCCCCGTACGAATAACATAGGAATATTTCACCGATATTCTAAAAAGGAACCCAAATCACTTTGGTGGTCAATTAGCTATAATGTATCTGGTAACTAAATAGCAAATATACATTCTGTAGCTACATTCTGCATGATATTCACAGCAAGAACCGAAATAATAAGTAACTCGGCACCAACCAGGTCCCAAGCTCCCCACTTCAAGAACCACTGCTCTAGAGTGTTTATTCTAAGTTCATTGCTAAGGTGTAACACGCTAGGGCTCTACTCTAGCACTCACTCTGTTATTTTATTGTTGACAGAATCTACGTCTATGGTGACACCTGGCGGTGGCTCTTTGAGCATAGACACCAACTCCTTCTGTAGTCTTTTCTGTGGGGGGAAAATGGCGTTAGATCAGGTGAATTAATCAGTTTACTGGGGGTAAACAGGTAAATTAATCAGTTTACTGGGGGTAAACAGGTAAATTAATCAGTTTACTGGGGGTAAACAGGTGAATTAATCAGTTTACTGGGGGGGGGGTAAACGGGTAAATTAATCAGTTTACCTGGGGGGTAAACGGGTAAATTAATCAGTTTACTGGGGGTAAACAGGTAAATTAATCAGTTTACTGGGGGTAAACGGGTAAATTAATCAGTTTACTGGGGGTAGGGTAAATTTCTGGGTAACAGGTAAATTAATCAGTTTACTTGGGGGTAACAGTAAATTATCAGTTTACTGGGGGGTAAACGGGTAAATTAATCAGTTTACTGGGGGGTAAACAGGTAAATTAATCAGTTTACTGGGGGGTAAACAGGTAAATTAATCAGTTTACTGGGGGTAACGGTAATTAATCAGTTTACTGGGGGGTAAACAGGTAAATTAATCAGTTTACCTGGGGGTAAACAGGTAAATTAATCAGTTTACTGGGGGGTAAACGGTAAATTAATCAGTTTACTCGGGGGGGTAAACAGGTAAATAATCAGTTACCTGGGGGTAAACGGGTAAATTAATCAGTTTACTGGGGGTAAACGGGTAATTAATCAGTTTCCTGGGGGTAAACAGGTAAATTAATCAGTTTACCTGGGGGGTAAACAGGTAAATTAATCAGTTTTACTGGGGGTAAACGGGTAAATTAATCAGTTTACTACTGGGGGTAAACGAGGTAAATTAATAGTTTACTGGGGGTAAACAGGTAAATTAATCAGTTTACCTGGGGGGTAAACAGGTAAATTAATCAGTTTACCTGGGGGTAAACAGGTAAATTAATCAGTTACTGGGGTGAAACGGGTAAATTAATCAGTTTACCTGGGGGTAAACGGGTAAATTAATCAGTTTACCTGGGGGTAAACGGGTAAATTAATCAGTTTACTGGGGGGGTAAACAGGTAAATTAATCAGTTTACTGGGGGTAAACAGGTAAATTAATCAGTTTACTGGGGGTAAACAGGTAAATTAATCAGTTTACTGGGGGTAAACAGGTAAATTAAAAGTTTACTGGGGGTAAACAGGTAAATTAATCAGTTTACTGGGGGTAAACGGGTAAATTAATCAGTTTACCTGGGGGTAAACGGTAAATTAAAAAGTTTACTGGGGGTAAACGGGTGAATTAATCAGTTTACTGGGGGTAAACAGGTAAATTAATCAGTTTACTGGGGGGTAAACAGGTAAATTAATCAGTTTACTGGGGGTAAAACAGGTGAATTAATCAGTTTACCTGGGGGTAAACAGGTAAATTAATCAGTTTACTGGGGGTAAACGGTAAATTAAATAGTTTACTGGGGGTAAACGGGTAAATTAATCAGTTTACTGGGGGTAAACAGGTAAATTAAAAAGTTTACCTGGGGGGTAAAACGGGTAAATTAATCAGTTTACCTGGGGTAAACGGGTAAATTAATCAGTTTACTCTGGGGTAAACAGGTGAATTAATCAGTTTACTGGGGGTAAACAGGTAATATAATCAGTTTTCTGGGGTAAAACAGGTAAATTAATCAGTTTACTGGGGGTATACGAGGTAAATTAATCAGTTTACTGGGGGTAAACGGTAAATTAATCAGTTTACCTGGGGGTAAACAGGTAAATTAATCAGTTTACTGGGGGTAAACAGGTAAATTAAATCAGTTTACCTGGGGGTAAACGGGTAATTAATCAGTTTACCTGGGGGGTAAACAGGTAAATTAATCAGTTTACTGGGGGTAAACAGGTAAATTAATCAGTTTACTGGGGGTAAACAGGTAAATTAATCAGTTTACTGGGGGGTAAACGGTAAATTAATCAGTTTACTGGGGTAACGGTAAATAATCAGTTTACTGGGGTAAACGGGTAAATTAATCAGTTTACCTGGGGGTAAACGGGTAAATTAATCAGTTTACTGGGGGTAAACAGGTAAATTAATCAGTTTACTTGGGGTAAACAGGTAAATTAATCAGTTTACTGGGGGTAAACAGGTAAATTAATCAGTTTACTGGGGTAAACGGGTAAATTAATCAGTTTTACTGGGGGTAAACGGGTAAATTAATCAGTTTACTGGGGGTAAACGGTAAATTAATCAGTTTACTGGG
>CANNZV010003659.1:43412-100683 GCA_947561585.1 Caprella mutica
TGATATTAAATGAAGCCTACGAGTCTACCTAACATAAAATCTAAGAGGAAAATGAAGAGGTTATAGTAAATGAAGACAATACATAATCCAAATTACAACAGTTCAGGTCACAACAGGTGTCATATAAACAGTCTTAACAATGATTATTAATTAATTTACTACAATTATTAAGTAAAAAGCCCTTATGCTATACGATTTAAGGATATAAATAAAGTTTGAATTATAACGCCGTATACTATTAAATTATATACTCTCGGCAAACGGGTAATAAATTGTATAAAATGATGTAAAGGCTATTATGTTAATAAATTGAATAGAAATTCAACCTTACGGAAAAAATCTTCAGTACAACAAAATACATAAGAGAAATAGGGTCAATTTTACAACCCTACCGATAAAAAAAATAATAAGTAGCAACCCTCGAGAAGAAAAAAACAAAGCCGAGAGGCTCGTACCGGTGGGAATATAGTTATAATATTTAAAAACTTGAGTAGAGTTGCTGTAAACCCGTGACTTCATTGTCTAGGATGTATTTGTATCAGTGAAAATAATGTAAATAAATGAAAATATTCATACTCCAAATTACAACAGTTTGTGGTAATACCATCTTTCTCCACCACTCTTCAGAAGTATTAACAGTAGTAATATACTAACTATAGAGTATAGTCACTATAGTACCTGTTATTTAATCTAAATTATATTTGAATGCAAGTGTGTATTATGGATAAAAATATTCTGATTGAACTAAAAAATGTCTCTCAAAAGCCAGAATATAATTTTTAAAAATAATAATAGTGTCAATATTATTGTAGCCCGTAGTCATGATACCTCTACAAATGATTTCTTTCTCTTTTTAATATGTATTACTTAATAAAAGTGTGACACACGGACAGACGCGGAATAGATTTACAAATAATGGCGTATTACCAGTAGTATTAGTGTAACTTACTAAGAGATGAAGTATTACCAGTAGCATTAGTGTAACTTACTAAGAGATGAAGTATTACCAGTAGTATTAGTGTAACTTACTAAGAGATGAAGTATTACCAGTAGCATTAGTGTAACTTACTAAGAGATGAAGTATTACCAGTAGCATTAGTGTAACTTACTAAGAGATGAAGTATTACCAGTAGTACTAGTGTAACTTACAAAGAGATGAAGTACCATCACCAAAGAGTTAAAATTACAATGAGAAGACTTATAAGAGCACGAGATTACCTTGGGGTAAGTTACGAGTTATTGTACTGTTACACATTTCCGATCATAAGAAATTTACCAACTTGCTATTTTAATTGGATTATAATCTAGGAAAGATAGATATTTTTCTAGAATGATCGAAAATGTGGAACTGTTCGATAACTCGGAACTTACCCTACACAGGCATGGAGTGAAAATGATACATCATAGAATCTATACTAATAATTTCGCTCGTGTGTTTGTTTATTTATTTATTTGGTGTCCGCTTTTAAACAATGGGTTTTAAACATGAAGAATGTAACTATGATACGCACGGGAATATATTGACTTGATATTTAAATGTTTTTTTTCAATTTTTGTATGTATTTTTGTCTATGCAGAAATTTTTATTTTAATTGAATTCATTAAGGGGAGACCGTGCATGGATTTCGGAAAAAAATTTATTAATGAAATTATGTTTATGAAACTTTGTACGTATATATAAAATTGAATTCTAAGACATTTTTGTTTATGACATTTTTTTGATTGGACGCATAGAAAAGGAGTTATTCAAAATTCGAACGAATTTCGAACCGTTTTTTAAAAGTATAGAACTCCCGACAATTTTGAAGCTAAGACTTTGGGGTTTTTTGCATTCGAATTGCTATTCGATTCTCTACAAAATGCTGAAAACTTATTTTTAAAATTTCGTATTGGTTATCGAAATAAAACAATTAAAAAAACATTAAAAAAAAATCGAAATTTTATATTTCGAAAAAAAAAAATCGAAATTAAAAAATCGGCTCTTAGCGTTTATTAGTGAATTTCCTGAAGAATGAAATACAACAAAACCGCAGTTCCATAGCTTGAACCAAAAAATAGTTCCATACTTTCGAATACAAAAATTTTACACTCTTTAGAAATGTCAGAAAATGAAGATAAAAAACTCAATTATTCGTTTATTGTTCTGTACGGCACTCATCCCCGTGAGACTCCAATGCTCACTATTAGCCACTCGCTACGAAATTTTCCATGAACATTTTTGACACTATTAACTATCTATTACTGAAATAAAAAAAAATATAGATGATTTTTTTAAGATTTTTTCCATGTACGGTTCCCTTTAAAAGTAACCTAATAACGGGTAATAAACTGGTATTGATGATGACCCGTTATTTTTAACGGGAAAGTACACTAGTATAGAAATAAAACTGATTACATGAAGTGAAATAAGTATAATTACTATATAAAATAATAACATTGTTATATATTATAAATACACGGGTAAGAAGTTATATAAGCATATATATTTAATAAAATAATATGTATTATAGCATATGAATAATAATCAATTAATTTAGTAGGTAATTGACGTTAATTTCGGAACCAAAGGCCATATCGCTGACGGCAAAAGGAAATTAAATACAAGGGACTGGAAGAAGCAATCAGAGAGGAAAGTGAATTTATGAACAAAGTCAATTACCACCGCCGGTGACAATGCTCATGGATGCAGAAAAACTACTCAGACACTCTGAATTATCTAAATAATACTAAAAAATTCAACACTATCAACTTAACTACAAATTTACGTAAAAAATACACTCGAGTTTCAGATTGTCTTTAAATGTAGAAAAAGATTGCAATAATAATTAGAAACCTTAGGACAGGAAGACCTACAAAAACTAAATACAATACCATCGTCACAACTGAGAATACACTTAAATGATTATGTAATAATGTAAACGATATTCAATATATTGGTTGATTATACTAAATAATGATTAGTATTAACTGAGACTAACGAAAGAAAATGTAATTTACAAATAAATCCACTCTATGTATATCACACAACCCTACCAATATCTGGGGAATATTCCCTAGATATGACCTTATTACCATATCAATCTTTTCGATGAAAAAAAATCCGTTGCCTTGAAATTGTATGCCAAAGTCTGACGTCGCAAATAACATAGCCTACCTTTTTTGGATTATTTTCTTCTTTCTTTAATATTATTGTCCCATAAGAATAGGTTACTAGTTGACTGGAAATGGGTCACCACCAACTCCTTGAACTGAACCCGTCTCGTATTGGTTACTCTTCGGTAATTAGTTTTCATTGGAGAATTTTAGAGAAAATGTACTGTAATATATAAAAATCATTCTGAAACCTGACTACTTGAAGAGTCTCGATTTAAGGATTCCTACACTTTCATTTTTGTATGTATTTTCATAATAATGATTTAATCATTGCAAGTTCTTAAGGTATAACTATTAAATATGCATATTAGAAAAAAGGTCACTTTAAAAAGAGGTCAATATTAAGTGTAATAAAAATTTGTAGTAGTATTACTATATCAGGAAAAGCATAAATGTGAACCAGTAGTAAATGGATCGCTATTTTTTACAATAGCTGGCAGAGAAAATAATAAATTCACGATATGTATAACTATAGAGCTGGAATAAACTGAATTAATCGTAGCTGCTTAGGACTAAATTGCGACATTTGGCAATCCACAATGTTAGAACTGCGTTCCATAATGCATATCTTAATTATATAGGAATTCACGAAGGTACAAACTTAAAATCAAAACTACCACTACGGATACAATCGGGAATCGAAGTTAAAAATAAGACTGTATTACTGTGTAAGTGAGTTAAAAGTAAGACTGTATTACTGTGTAAGTGAGTTAAAAGTAAGACTGTATTACTGTGTAAGTGAGTTAGAAGTAAGACTGTATTACTGTGTAAGTGAGTTAAAAATAAGACTGTATTACTGTGTAAGTGAGTTAAAAATAAGACTGTATTACTGTGTAAGTGAGTTAAAAGTAAGACTGTATTACTGTGTAAGTGAGTTAAAAGTAAGACTGTATTACTGTGTAAGTGAGTTAAAAGTAAGACTGTATTACTGTGTAAGTGAGTTAAAAGTAAGACTGTATTACTGTGTAAGTGAGTTAAAAGTAAGACTGTATTACTGTGTAAGTGAGTTAAAAGTAAGACTGTATTACTGTGTAAGTGAGTTAAAAGTAAGACTGTATTACTGTGTAAGTGAGTTAGAAGTAAGACTGTATTACTGTGTAAGTGAGTTAAAAGTAAGACTGTATTACTGTGTAAGTGAGTTAAAAGTAAGACTGTATTACTGTGTAAGTGAGTTAAAAGTAAGACTGTATTACTGTGTAAGTGAGTTAAAAGTAAGACTGTATTACTGTGTAAGTGAGTTAAAAGTAAGACTGTATTACTGTGTAAGTGAGTTAAAAGTAAGACTGTATTACTGTGTAAGTGAGTTAAAAGTAAGACTGTATTACTGTGTAAGTGAGTTAGAAGTAAGACTGTATTACTGTGTAAGTGAGTTAAAAATAAGACTGTATTACTGTGTAAGTGAGTTAAAATAAGACTGTATTACTGTGTAAGTGAGTTAAAAGTAAGACTGTATTACTGTGTAAGTGAGTTAAAAGTAAGACTGTATTACTGTGTAAGTGAGTTAAAAGTAAGACTGTATTACTGTGTAAGTGAGTTAAAAGTAAGACTGTATTACTGTGTAAGTGAGTTAAAAGTAAGACTGTATTACTGTGTAAGTGAGTTAAAAGTAAGACTGTATTACTGTGTAAGTGAGTTAAAAGTAAGACTGTATTACTGTGTAAGTGAGTTAAAAGTAAGACTGTATTACTGTGTAAGTGAGTTAAAAGTAAGACTGTATTACTGTGTAAGTGAGTTAAAAGTAAGACTGTATTACTGTGTAAGTGAGTTAAAAGTAAGACTGTATTACTGTGTAAGTGAGTTAAAAGTAAGACTGTATTACTGTGTAAGTGAGTTAAAAGTAAGACTGTATTACTGTGTAAGTGAGTTAAAAGTAAGACTGTATTACTGTGTAAGTGAGTTAAAAGTAAGACTGTATTACTGTGTAAGTGAGTTAAAAGTAAGACTGTATTACTGTGTAAGTGAGTTAAAAGTAAGACTGTATTACTGTGTAAGTGAGTTAAAAGTAAGACTGTATTACTGTGTAAGTGAGTTAAAAGTAAGACTGTATTACTGTGTAAGTGAGTTAAAAGTAAGACTGTATTACTGTGTAAGTGAGTTAAAAGTAAGACTGTATTACTGTGTAAGTGAGTTAAAAGTAAGACTGTATTACTGTGTAAGTGAGTTAAAAGTAAGACTGTATTACTGTGTAAGTGAGTTAAAAGTAAGACTGTATTACTGTGTAAGTGAGTTAAAAGTAAGACTGTATTACTGTGTAAGTGAGTTAAAAGTAAGACTGTATTACTGTGTAAGTGAGTTAAAAGTAAGACTGTATTACTGTGTAAGTGAGTCTGTTAATAAAATGCGTCTTCTATTGATAAATGAATGGTTTGTTTCATCGAAATTATACATCAACAGCCCAAAAATATCAATATTTTACACGGCGGGGAAAAGTGCAAGTGCCATTACTCCCTTGCACCAAAGTGCTTACAAGTTTCTCCATCTCCAGTGCATATACGGAGAGTCACTGTCTCTTGGCACGGAGCCAGTGTGGAGAAAATTAATTGGGGGTGGGGTTAGGAAGAGGGGGGGGGGGGGGACTGCTAATAGCTACTTAGGAAGAATTTACGGGATTGATTGGAATGGAGTGGCTTTTCAATTAATTAAACACATCAATTCATTAATTCTCAAGAGAAAGGCGAAAAGAATTGTAAACGTTATCTATACTATAAAAATATTAAAATTATTATCATACGAGTGTTGTCAGTGCATCCAGTTTCTACACAGCAGTGCATCCAGTCTACACCAGTGCATCCAGTCTACACACAGGAGTTCTACACACACCAGTGCATCCAGTTTCTACACAGCAGTGCATCCAGTCTACACAGCAGTGCATCCAGTCTCTACACAGTAGTGCATCCAGTCTACACAGCAGTGCATCCAGTCTCTACACAGCAGTGCATCCAGTCTCTACACAGCAGTGCATCCAGTCTCTACACAGCAGTGCATCCAGTCTCTACACAGCAGTGCATCCAGTCTCCACACAACAGTGCATCCAGTCTCTACACAGCAGTGTATCCAGTCTCTACACAGCAGTGCATCCAGTCTCTACACAGCAGTGCATCCAGTCTCTACACAGCAGTGCATCCAGTCTCTACACAGCAGTGCATCCAGTCTCTACACAGCAGTGCATCCAGTCTCTACACAGCAGTGCATCCAGTCTCTACACAGCAGTGCATCCAGTCTCTACACAGCAGTGCATCCAAATACGTATCCCCTACCACTACATTTCTCTCTCTTCACATCAAATGTTTTACACTAAAGAGTTATCGTTTGCAAAGATTTCAGTCGAAAGAAAAGATTGACAAAAGAAACTCTGATTTACAGCAAAAAACTTACAGCTGCTGAGGAAATTAAAACACCTGCATTGCACGCACCTGCAGTGGTGTACACCTGCACATGTGAATGATTAGTGTGCTATCTGCATATAGAGCAACAAATGATGATTTTTTTGGTGATAACCCTTTAGGGTAGTTTTTCTGAGTTATTGAACAGTTCCACATTTTCGATCATGTAAGAAGAAATATGTAATATAACTGGTTATTTAATTGGTATCCGTGATACCTTAGAGAACACAATTAATTGGTATCCATGATACCTTTGAGAACACAATTAATTGGTATCCATGATACCTTAGAGAGCACATTAATTGGTATCCATGATACGTTAGAGAACACATTTAATTGGTATCCATGATACCTTAGAGAACACAACTAATTGGTATCCATGATACCTTAGAGAACACAAGTAATTGGTATCCATGATACCTTAGAGAACACAACTAATTGGTATGCATGATACCTTGAGAACACAACTAATTGGTATCCATGATACCTTAGAGAACACAACTAATTGGTATCCATGATACCTTTGAGAACACAACTAATTGGTATCCATGATACCTTAGAGAACACAATTAATTGGTATCCATGATACCTTAGAGAACACAACTAATTGATATCCATGATACCTCACAAGTACCATGGATACCGATTTAAAAATAACTTATTTGTAAAGTTTCACTCATTTTCCTTATATGATCGATAATGTGGAACCGTTCAATAACTCATAACTTCCCCACATACTTACCTGCCACCTGTTGTTGTCTAAAGCAAACTTAGGACTGACACTCTTGTTATTGTTGTTCTTGTTGTCCTGATGAGACTGAGAGGTGCCTGATGACGATAAGGTGACTGAGGGGGGCTTTGGCTTGTGAAACAGAGGCATGGCTAATAAACAACATTTAATCAACAACTACACCTTCAACACAGGGAATAGAATAGATAAATAACATTAAAACTATGTTAGCACCCACTTTCCGAGTACTGTAGTGTTTCCTTTAAATTATTTCACTAAGAGTACAAATGTTAAAAAGTAACTCAAATAATCTTAGTGATCTCCGTAGAGTTATTTACACTAAACGCAGTCGATTTATTATTAAGAAAAAAGTGTCGATACCGCAAGACAATTCAGTAGTCTGGGAACAAATTAATTGTATTGAAAACTGTTAGAAAGAAATATTAGATAAATGAAAAATTAATATTAACACATTAATCGCTTCTCGTTTTTCAGCACATTTTTCTGATATTTTTAGTCATGAATATGTAGTATATTTTTTCAAATCATATGTTGCAATTTTTATTCATACGATCAAATGAAAATTGGAGTAACTTTGTAGGATAAATTACGAATTATCGGACGATTTCATATCTTCGGTCACATAAGAAAATTAATTTACAATAATTAAATAACAGATAATAATTATTTAACATACTTCTCATATGACCGAAGATGCGAAATCGGCGTATAATTCGTATCTTGTCCCAACTCTAATATGCAAAATAAAACTTTATCAATTCGATGACTATAAGAAATTTACTAAACAGAAATGTTCCCAAAGTGTAGGCAATATTGCTACCATTTGTTAGCTAAATAATAGAACTTTTCTCATAACTTTTTAAAATATTGTAGATGGCTCTGTCGAAATTTCTTGTGATAACATTTTGGCTACATTATTAGCCATTATTTTTGATGGCTACTATGCCAATATGGCTTAGAAACACTCGTACATTAAATCAATAAACTAAGCCATATGAATAAAATTAAAGTTATATTTATTTAATATTTATACGTTTTCGAATAGTAAAAATAAAAGATGGGTAACTAATAATAAACATGAATGAATAGTAATTAATTGTTATATAAGGTTTTCTTTAATGATCGATAATGTGGAATAGTCCGATAACTCAGAATTTACCCTATTTTCCTTTAAATTACATGACTAAGCAATAGAAAATTCCCTAAAATAAAGTAACTGACGAGTGAGTCGTAAAGTTGTGATACAAAGTGAAAAGCTACATGCGGAACTGACTAGAGTTTAAAGGGACTGTGATAGTGTGGTCACTGTCAACAATTAGGGAAAAGAAATGAATGAGTAATGATTGAGATTTTAAAAGGAGTGATGCAGAAGAAGAATTACTAGCGGTAAAAAATTTAAACATTTTTTTAAATATCAATTTTTTCATAAATATTAAAATTAGTAATTTTTCTATTTTTTATTAATGGTAGTTTGCCAAATTTTATATATTTAGGCATTAAATAGTTTAACGTGGTTGTCACGGTACAATAAAGTAATTAATGTGTGTAAAATGAAAAAAAGCGAAGGGTGGAGGGGGAGAGAAAAGCACATCACAACCTCCCGTCACGATGTGCAGAAACAGACTGAAAAGTTAGCCTGAAAGTATTTTGTTGAAGGTACCAAATGAGACAAAAAGAGTACCAAATGAGACAAAAAGAGTACCAAATGAGACAAAAAGAGTACCAAATGAGACAAAAAGAGTACCAAATGAGACAAAAAAAGTACCAAATGAGACAAAAAAAGTACCAAATGAGACAAAAAAAGTAACAAATGAGACAAAAAAGTACCAAATGAGACAAAAAAAGTAACAAATGAGACCTTAAAAAATACCAAATGAAACAAAAAAAGTACACAAAAAAAAAAAATGGTGTACATTCTTCTTCTTCAGAATGAAAATTAGTAAGTCTGAAGTAAAATAGGTTGTAGAGTTTGGATTATAAAAATCTTTAAAATTAAATAAAAATCTTCGACTATCAAATTTGATGCGGTTTGCAATAAAATGATAAGAAATATTATTTAGCCTTTTGGATTAAAGCAATAAAAAATTCTTTGAGGGGACCTTTAACCTTTGACCGAATCGCTCCTAAAATTCGATCAAAAGGCTCCTGGACATAGACCAATCGTCCCATAAAATTTACGGTAATTTGGTTGAATACCTTTTGAGTTATATGCTAATAACGGGATGATAAATAAATACCGTCTAAAATACAACCTTCCGCTTTCTGCGAAGGTAATTAATTATGCAAAGAATTTATATTGTTAGAGTAAATAATACATTTATATCATAGCATTAAATTTCAAACAAAAGAAAATGGCTTGGTACAAATAAGGATCCCTTATTCATCAGATAATTTTTCACTATCTTCACACGAGTATTTTTCTGAACTTCCATGTTTCAGTTGATCGCATTGCGGCTCAATGTTGGGGACATTTCATGGTTTTCCAAGTTTTATGTTTGTACATTTAAGGAAGTATTTCAGCGTTAGGATTGTCTGTTTTGAAAGTTTTACTGTACACACAAAGTGATAGCACTCTGGTAAAAAAAATGTCAGCAGAATACACAAAAAGTGTCACAGACTAAAATAAAATAAGTGTATACGAGTATAAAATAGAAGTAGGTATAAAGTAAAAGTAGATATAAAATACAATTTCAATCTAAAAGGTCCCCTTCACTCTATTTTTTTATTTCTCTGTGCATTAGAACTGATGTTACTGATAATAAAACTGCAAACCATTTCAAATTTGGTTCTATACTTTTATTATAATATTTAATTTAAGATTTTTTCCGTTCTTTCTACTACACCTCTGAATTTTAAGCAAAGAAAGAGCCCCCCTGTTCGATAGGCTAACACGATCCGACAAAATCAAAACAATAACAAAGCTGATTGATAGATATCAATAGATATCATTGCTACCGGTACCGTATTGTCACTCAAGATGTTCTTTGTGTTAATCGAGTTACTTTGTAAAAAAATAAAAATGCTTTACAAAGACATCTGTCTACTTGATGAATGTTTTTTGATTAATTTGATTGAATTTCCATTTCAGCGTGATACCACAGCACTCCTATTAAGTATTCGTACATTAAATTAAAATGTACTATAATTTGGAAAATAGAGTCAATTGAGCTTTGGTCTAATATTATAGGTACTTTGTATCTATATGACTTTATTCTTGACCGATGTTCAATTTCCCATCATTCAGCATGCATTAGGGCTTAGGCTAATTCTTATGACCTATTTTTTAACAACATATCATGCAGACACTGAGACACAGATGTCAAGTAAGGTATGGACCAATTAAAGCTGACTCAAACTATGGTGCAAACCCTGCCTTACTCAGATTTACTGTTACCTAACTTTAATATTATAGGTACATAGGCTCTAGCATAGCTACGCCGGTCTTAGCGTATCCATAATCCGCCTTATCCGCGTAAGTTACGGTAGGTATTCTAAGATTCACTTTAATATTTATAGTAATAGTGTAGTTCTAAGACAATGGATCCATATAAAGAATTCAATTACCTAATTAAGTATTTATTACTAATCGTTTTCATATATCATAACATTTTCCGATAATGAGGACTGATAATTTTTATACACTTTCTATTTGAACGCAGATCAGTGATTTGAAATGTTGAATAGGTATGCGCTATGTATATACGAACGAACATCCTACTCAAGTATGGGGCTACTTTTTCTTCTAATGAAATTATGAATCTCAGAATGGGAAAAAACGAAATGTGAATATTTCTTATATAATTAATTGTGAACAGAATACTTGATCGATTTAAATTCTGCTTACTGTTATATATAATATAACCTTAGCTCTACAAATTTAAAGCAATACCAGAATTTTTTTAATTTAGAGTGGAGAGGACCTTTAACTAGTTTACGCGTGCGGTCAAAAATGACTGTAATTTACTACACTACCTATCAACTTTCTGTTCACTGATGGTAGATCAATTTAAATAATAATTATTATCACTGGTTCCGCTTTTATTTCAATACTAGTGTATTGCCCGTTAGAAATAACGGGTCTTCAATAGTAATTTATTACCCGGTGTTAGGTTACTTTTAGTGGGTTAAACTTAATTTTTTTTCTGCATAAACTAATACCTTATTTCATAGATAAAATACGTATAAAAATGGAATAAAAACATAGGTATTTTAATTTCATATCAATACATTCCCGTACGTATCATAGTTACCCGTCGAGTAAAAACGGACACCGAATAAATAAACTATGGAAATGATTACTATAGACTACAGTATAGATATAAGATATATCAGAACAATTTGGTGTGACGGACAGACAGACACAAACCATTTATTGAACTGATATCAGAATAATTTCCTATCCATGCTATCAGCTGCTTGCCAAGCGTATTATTAGGTTAGCG
The DNA here is from genome assembly GCA_947561585.1 of Caprella mutica. Lineage (NCBI taxonomy): Eukaryota > Metazoa > Arthropoda > Malacostraca > Amphipoda > Caprellidae > Caprella > Caprella mutica. The sequence goes on from CANNZV010003659.1 coordinate 55,142, forward strand.
TGACGAACAGACAGACACAAACCATTTATTGAACTGATATCAGAATAATTTCCTATCCATGCTATCAGCTGCTTGCCAAGCGTATTATTAGGTTAGCGTGACGAACAGACAGACACAAACCATTTATTGAACTGATATCAGAATAATTTCCTATCCATGCTATCAGCTGCTTGCCAAGCGTATTATTAGGTTAGCGTGACGAACAGACAGACACAAACCATTTATTGAACTGATATCAGAATAATTTCCTATCCATGCTATCAGCTGCTTGCCAAGCGTATTATTAGGTTAGCGTGACGAACAGACAGACACAAACCATTTATTGAACTGATATCAGAATAATTTCCTATCCATGCTATCAGCTGCTTGCCAAGCGTATTATTACACACTGTCAAATTCTTCGTCAAACACTTTGTCTGATGCCCCGTACACACTGTCAAACACTTTGTCTGATGCCCCGTACACACTGTCAAACACTTTGTCTGATGCCCCGTACACACTGTCAAACACTTTGTCTGATGCCCCGTACACACTGTCAAACACTTTGTCTGATGCCCCGTACACACTGTCAAACACTTTGTCTGATGCCCCGTACACACTGTCAAACACTTTGTCTGATGCCCCGTACACACTGTCAAACACTTTGTCTGATGCCCCGTACACACTGTCAAACACTTTGTCTGATGCCCCGTACACACTGTCAAACTGTTAATAGGATAATAGTTTTATTGGAAACAAAAGAATAAAAAGAAAGCTTTACGATAAATTAGTACATATTTAACAAAATTTCCAAGTCCTTTTTAGACCATAATCAAGGTCTTTAGGACAGTTAAATATTTAAATAAACAAACAAAAAAAAAAGGAGATCTCCCTTCTAAACACAACTAAGATAGCATGCTACTGATTTCCATATATAATCAACAACAATTTTCAAATAATTTTGATACATAGCAACTATAAAATAATAAAACAGGTTAGTGCTGAATCATTCTGCGTATCTTTCAACGAGGTATTTTTTTAGCATTTCCTTAAACGTATTTAACGATTCATTTTCTTTAATATATTGGGGAATAGCATTCAATTCATATGGCAGTACATATGAGAGTGAGCGTTGGGTCAGAGTCAGCCGCTGGAACTGGGGGACAAAATAGTTTGAAACACCTCTCGTATTGTGGTCATGACAAAACTGTAAATTTGTCTTTAATTTTAAAAAAAGTAACAGATATCACTTATCTTTAATATTGACAGGCGATGAAACAAAAAGTTGGTATGATGACGGTAGTCACTACGAGAAATGATACGCGCAACCCTTTTTTGTAGGATTAGGAGTTTGTCCACCCGTCTAGCGGTCGCTCCTCCCCAAGCAGTGATACATTAAATGAGCACTGAATATATAAGACTATAATACATGTTTAACAATACACCATCGGGAACGTAATAGGACATCCTGTACACAACACCAATATTCTTTGACACTTTTGAGCAAACATAATTAATGCGACTATTAAATGACATATCATCATCGATTATAACACCCAAGTATTTAGCTTCTGAAGCAAACATGATATCCTTGCCATTCATGGACAGTTTATTACCAATTACCTCAGTATCATGTCTGCGCTTAGTGAATTTCAATGCAGCTGTTTTATCCAAATTTAATGTTAATCTATTATGTAAGAACCACTGGTTAACCTTTGCTAACTCAGTTTTGAAAGTTGAAATCAACTGGCTGTAATTAGGGTCGGAATGCACAAACACAGTGTCATCTGCAAATAAAATGGTCTTCATACAGTCCGACACCAAAGGCATATAAAGAAAATAATATACATCCTAACAACGAGCCCTGCGGAATTGATATATTTATAGTAGCCGCTTCAGAAGTCTCTCTACCTACTCGAACGCAGTGTTGCCGATCCCTCAAATAACTTCGAAACCAATTGTGGGTAGTGCCGTGGATGCCGTATTGGAACAATTTAGATAGCAAAATTTCATGATTTACACAGTCGTACGCTTTGGACACATCGACAAATACAGCAACACTGTGCTCCCTTGCATTTACCTTACCATAAATATGATCCATCAAGGTAGACACTGCATCAGCTGTTGACTTCCCTTTACGAAAACCAAACTGATGCGGGCTGATTAGAGAGTATTTGTACACATATATAGTTATGCGATTTGCCATTGCCTTCTCGACAATTTTACATACTAACGGTAATACGGCTAAAGTTAGTTACACTTTCACGATCGCCATCTTATGTATGGAGGTTACACACGCTATTTTTAGAATTTCTGGAAACACACCCACACGGAAAGATTCGTTGATTAAATTAGATAGAGGTAAAGACACATAATTACAAATCCTTCTCATGAGTTTTGTTGATACTAAATCCCTCCCATATGTACAATTTTTTTAATTTATTGATAATTAATTCACATTCAGTAGCTGACACATGATATACATAAAAAGAGTTAGGTTGCATAGGTATCAATTCTACAGGTGGTACAATATCAGCGGGTGGAAGTTACCTTTCTAGGTTGTGAGATACTGTGGCAAAATGATTATTAAACGCGTTAGCTATTTCTTTCTCATTGGTTACTTTGGCGTCATTTATTACAATGCTATTAATAAATGATCCAGTTTTACTTTTTTTGCATATTATGTCTTTAATGCCTGACCAATACCTTTTCATATCTTTCTTATACTTGGTAAAATAGTTGTAAAAATAGTTTCGTTTAGCCTGCCTAATTACTCTATTACACCTGTTTTTAACAAAAATATTTACTTACTTGTTTATTATACGGCGTTTATATAATGTGAAATAATGCGATTTAATTTTAATTTGTTCTAGTACCTCGCCACTCAACCACGGTTTGTTCAGCCTTTTTCTAGTCAAGTATTTAATTTTTAGAGGGAAACAACTCATATACAATTCAATGATTTACAAAAATATTCTACTTTTCATTTATATCATTAATTTCATCAAGATTCCAATTAAAATGCAAAAGTTTTAACTTAAACATATTAATATTGCTCTCCGACTGATCTCTAAACATTATCTTTATCTTATCGGTAGAAGATTGGGGTATAACAGACATGAACACGAACATGGGGCAATGGTCAGTTACATCAATATCAATCACTACCGAATAGACAATATCAAAGAAATTGACCCAAGAGTTATCTAATAAGCTAGGTGCCGAATTATTGACATCCGCAGGGAACCTAGTTGGACATTTAATTAAAGGCAAAAGATGACTAGATTGCATACAGGATGTTAAGTCTACAACGGCCTCACTAGTATTACCACACATATCTATATTAAAATCTCCTGTTATACATAATCTATTATTGTTACCAATGTTCCTACTTTCTATAATTGCACCCAATTCGTTAATAAGATGATCAGTGGTACCCGAGTGAGGTCTATACACACCTACTACATTAATCCAAGTATCACGTATGCAGACCCGTACACAGAATGTTTCGATTGAAATATTACACAAGGACACTGCTGGGAGCATAAGCGCCTGGTACTCCTCTCTACTATAAATAGACACTCCACCACTCCTACCTTCCTCTCTCGTAACATGGAGCACTGTATATCCATCTAAATTAGCATGTTCAGAATTACTGCTTTTTAGCCATGTTTCAGTTAATACTAATATATCAGGCTTTATGACCATTGATGCTAGCATAGCAGTTAGTTCCTCTCTGTGTTTATAAAAACTACGAACATTAAGAGTCATGACCATCACATTATTACAGCTAAAATCACTGTGAAAAGTTGAATTCAACTCATCAATAGTCAACACTCCACTATCCACTATGACATCGTCAAAATAGTTCTCATTAGGGTCAACACGCCTCACCAAATTGTTATCTACCATTAGCAACATACAATATTACAATACAATATAGGTACACCATAGAGGTAACAATACTTCATAGTAGGAAAATAACGCATTAGCATAAGCCTGCATTCCAGTTCCAATTGTACGCACAAGCATATGAGTATGAAAAGCAGACTACCAAAATTAAATAAAGTTTTCTCCACAGAAGATCCAGTCGCATCAAGAGCATCAATCTGATATATCAAGACATCGCAAAGTTGTACATCATACAGGGTGGGGCGTAAGTTTGGAAGCAAATGAAAGTGCATATTATAATCCAACGAAAAATATATTTAATAATTTACAGTTATGTATTATTACATAAGGGTTTTAAGAATTCAAAAATCATACATTTATTCAAAATGTCCCCCCTTGTTTTTAATAACAGCCTCAAATCTCCTCCGAACTCCTCCTACTGCGGCACGCAACTGTTCTTGTGAAATTTCCTTCCAAGATCTCTGGAGCAAACGCTTTAAATCATCCACACTGCGATGGAATTTACCACAGGCCTTTGATTCAAGAATGGACCATACCGAAAAGTCCATAGGATTAACATCTGGGGAGCAGGGAGGTCACATTTCTTTGGACCAAAACCGTGGAAGATGGTCATGGCACCAGTTTTGAGTGACATTTGCAGTATGTGAAGTCGCGCCGTCTTGCTGAAATGTCCATAGAGTGTCATTACCGAAGTGATTATTAACAATAGAAAGATTGTTAATACGCTGAACTTGTATCTTTACTTAATCTTTCAATTTCTATAATTTGATAATCATTTAATCAGACATAATCTTTTTAATCTTGTACACTGTTCATTAGAAGGAAATGCTATTTAAATTTATGGTCATGTTATTCTCGCTAGGAGCTCGAATATAATTATAAACGAATAGCTTTGATGTAAGCCGCTAATATAACTTGTAACTTCAGAACATAACTTTATAACTTGTAACCCAGAGCTATAACTTGTAACTCAGAATATAACTTTATAATTTGTACTAAGTTATATAACTTCATGAACTTTGTAAATCAGTTATACAACTTAGAATATTGAGTTCTTTTTCTATAGATAGAATTGAAATTAATACTTAATTAATTTAAAAAGAATTAAGTAAGTACTTCAATTATTCTAATTGAAATACTTAATTAATAGTTAGGAACTTGTAACATTTCTGATCATGTATAGGTTAAACAGGACTCTGAAATAGTATGCTTAAATTTGGATGTTTATTAGTAAATCAGGTTTCACTAAAATGAACTATTAGTAAATCTGATCGATCTATATGTTAATCGTATAGAAAGCCATTACCACTAGCGTGTTAAATTTGAATAATGCATTGTGTGTTATTTCTATCTGCAGTGAGTAGAAAAACATCTTTGAAAAGTACTATCAGTACCTTAACAGAAGTTTATTCACTCACTGGAAGGTTGGACTCTCCAGTTCATCCTTTAAATACCATTGGCACCTAACTAAAGTGTTCATAGTTCGCGATGGTCTCTTGAAGACTGGTTGGTCGGACCAAGTCTGGTCGGACTTGTCCATCCACGGGTTTCGTGAGTTGGCTACTCAGACCCTTGTTTATTTTAAACCCTTAAGTTTACTCAACCGCTAGTTTATTTAAAACTTGTGTTGTGTTATTTGAAGACTTGTGCGTAAGTCTTAGAACTCTGTACTATTCGAACTTTAATATAAGTACACCCATTTAAAAACTTCCTTGTGTTTAATTTACTTCCTAAAAACTTTTACCGTTTAGTCATTTGTCAGTTTAATAGAATTTAATCAATTACCTCCATGTCTCTTCAAGTTAAGAAAATACAAATAATTGTTAAAGAACCCGGAGACTTAATTTGCTCTATGGGATAAGTTTATTAACCAGCCTCATCTACTTAGAAAATAGGTGATAATTTACTATCAATCCCATAGGAAAAGGGCAATTTAATATTGGCATCTTCAAACGGTCTTGAAGAAAAGAGGGAGGAAAAAAGAGGTTAGAATCTATTAACGAAAAGAACTGACTTAATATAAATGGTTTAAAGATTTTTAGAGAAGTAAAAGGAAAGTTGGAAAGACAGTGTCAGTGATAAAGAGGGTACAAAACCAGAACTATGAAACCCTAGTGTTATACAGTGTTAATCACTAGGTAAGCATTGAATGTAATGCGAGTGAACTAGCCAATCACACTCCTTCCGATAAAAGGACATTACGGGAGCAACTCTACAATGCCGATGGGAGAACACACTCTTCCAACACGTATGGGAGAACACACCCTTTCAACTCACATACTGAAGTCCTGCAGCACTTCATAAAAAAGGGAAGGAAAAGCAACAGAAAAGATTCACATGACATGTGAAAGGATACTTTTCAAGTTAACAGCAGTTAACTATAAAAACTGTTCTAGAATACCATTAATATTCTAAAGACCGGTGAGAAAATTTAAGCTGAGTATGAAACGAGCGGCGCGCATAAATAAAATCAATCATCCAAGCTGCAACACAAACTTCGAGCTGAGCACGGATACGCAAAATTAAGTGAAGGTGGCTAGGCACTAGAGTCAAAGTACTAACAGCGACAAAGTACTATCAGCTCTTCGGGTACTAGTGGCAAGAAAAACTGGTACGGCGACAAAGCTACTTTCGTCGTGATAAACTCACTCTTAAATAAAAAACGAATTAAAGTAAATTAAATCGTCTCATCACTTTCGGAGTAAGTGACTGAAATTACTTTAACTGAGTGACGAGTTATTTTCTTCTTCATCAAATAAAGTTGGGAGCCCTACTCCATATACTGAATAATAGTATAATAATGACATCGCGACAGAAACTCACTTTATCTGGTGGTAATCACCCAAGGGATTACGAAGGAAAGGCAGTAAGAAGAGGACAAGAAACATCGCAAGTAGAAAAAAGGAGAGCTACGAGGCAATACTTCATGAAATCTACAATCTAAACGGGAGAACAGAAGAATCGAATGACTCCAGAAAAAAGGAGAGATATGAGGCAACCCTACATGAGATTTATAATCTACACTACCATCTGGTAAACAGGCAGCTAAACAACGAGAGGCAAATTAGGTGATGCTATTTAACTATTTAACCTAAAGTTAATATATTGTAATGAATTTTGTGTCTGGAATATAATAATGTCTACTTATATTTTTGTATTGTGAATTTTATATTGTCTTTATTAATCTTTACTAATTATTAATCTTTACAGTGTATATTGAAAGGTTTTGTTAGATAAGGTAGTATGTAATAAAGAATGGCTTTACCAAAATACGACACAAATAGTTACAACTTGCCGCGAATGTTCCTATAGTAATATAAAGTGTAGTTATGACACTACATTCCTGGGGGGAATGATAGATTTATATCATAGTCTCAAATAGTGGAGTAAAAAGTAGTGTCAAAGACCAGTAGCCTCAAATAGCGCAGTTAGTAAAAAGCAAGATGATATGACAATTTTAGTCAATGTGTATCATTTAAAGGTAATAAACTTTTAACAGATGTAATTGAATCTGGGAATATATTAATTGCATAGAATATTTTAGATGTGTCGGGATAGTGAAAACTATTTACATTTTGATAGGCTAATAATACCATGTATTTCAGTACTTTTATAATCATCTGACTGAGAACGACATTTAAATCTAATTTATTTTGCATAATTATTCTATAAGTAAAATCATTGAAAACTAATGAAACGTATGTTTCAGAAAGTGAAAGTTGTACTTATAAATGCGCGAAGATTGCAAATACTCGCGGAAAGCACGTTATATAACAAAATAACTGTTGATGTCCTATAAAAGGCGAAGTATAATTATAATAAATAATTATAAAGGAATTCAGAAAATCGTATATAAGAGCTTTCGAAGAAACAAAGAGAGATAGTTCAAATGATGAGAACGAACTTGAAAATACTATTTTAAAGTATTAAGTAAAAAACATTAGAACAATGTTTAAATGAGCTAATACGTATAGTTGCAAATATATTAGTATTAACCTGTATGCTCATAAATAGAGATACAGATGGAATATGTAACTGTATATTCACCGATAAGGAGAATAAAAATATTCCAAGTTGATGATATTAAATGGGTCTTATAACCTGTGAATTTGTCATGTAAATAACCAAAGGTGAACTTGGTAAAGTAACGATATACCTATCTATGTGAACTAAGTATTTTCCATATTTTTAGTACTGGAATGGAAGTAATTAACCCATTCTCGTATTTCATTAATTTTGCATATTTTAATGAAATGATATTTATTGTTTGTGGCTTAAAAAGCAATAACGTCGATAAAAATCTTTGGAAATTATAAATTACGCTGTTTTATTTAGTAGGTAATATCAAGAGAAAGTGATATCGAGAGAAGTTGATATCATAAGAAACGGTTATATCATATAGAAATATACCGAAAGTACAGTCACGGATGTGAATATCTGATTATAGGGTCAAAACATCCTTTAAGTCAATAGAAGTCAAATGAATTGTCATATTATAAAATATAGACGAGGTTTCAGGTAAAACCGTAAATACCTAAGATACAACATTGAGTTGTGATATTATAAGATATAAAAAGGGTTTCAGGTAAAACCGTAAATACCTAAGATACAACATTGAGTTGTGATATTATAAAATATAAAAAGGGTTTCAGGTAAAACCGTAAATACCTAAGATACAACATTGAGTTGTGATATTATAAAATATAAAAAGGGTTTCAGGTAAAACCGTAATACCTAAGATACAACATTGAGTTGTGATATTATAAAATATAAAAAAGGGTTTCAGGTAAAACTGCAAATACCTAAGATACAACATTGAGTTGTGATATTATAAAATATAAAAAGGGTTTCAGGTAAAACCGCAAATACCTAAGATGTGCACGTATTGTACATATATGACGAAATCATACCTAATTTTCAGGGATGAAGTCAATAGATAATTATAATGTCAATTTATATTTATAAAAATAAACAAGGTTTCAGGTAAACCGGAAATACCTATGATATGCACGTAACGTACATATGTAACGAATCATACCTAATTTTCAGGGATGAAGTCAATTGATAATTATGATGTATTCCTATTCAAATAGTAATAATCTCAGTGTGATAAAGAACCTGTCAATCGTTTCAGTGATTTAAGACAATCAAGTCAGATAATGATTTAACGTAAATATGATGAAACGTAAATATTAAACTCAGAGGTATGACTCAGTATAAAAAGAGTGAAACATTTTAAAGGATTGACAAGGAATGATATAGATATATATATATATCTTGAATATTTAAATGACTATTTTGATATTAATATTGTATATTGAATATTTTTGATGAGATTTAAAGTTACCTAGAGGTTAATACTGCTTAACCATAGTTAATGTAATATCGTGTAATATGTGGTAACTAGAGGGGAAAAGTAGGTTTGATACTAAATAATCAATATGTGATCTAGTTTCAAACTATATTCCTGTAATAATTAAAAGTAAGAAATAATTGATTTGATTAAAGGTTATTGTTTAACGTAATTAAATAATTATATGCTTTTACGTAAAATCTCTAGTAACTCAATAATGAACGAAACAACGATATATGAAGATTCAGTGCAGTTGACGTATATTGAGTATATATTGAGTATAAATAATTAACTGTTAAATAAGAAGTTGTTGTAATTATTCCAGTGACGAATAATAACTTAAAATAATCACATAGGTGATTAGTTCATATGAACGAAATAATCGTATAAAAAACGATATGAATTCAGACAATTGTATTTGTCAGACGATAATTCTGAGAAAGAAAATACTATAAGAGCAAAGATTTGCTGAATTTTATAATTAAATTGTAAGACTTGATTTGAATAGTGAATTAAATGCAAGCAATCGAACATAAATGTATAAGAGATAAAACAATTATCGTCAGACTATTTTTCTATTAATAAAGTATAAAATATAGCAAACGTTATATATATATTAATATAACTTAACGTAAAAATATAACGAAACTTGATTTTATAATAGTTGACTAGTAAAAAGTCAAGACTAAACGTAATCTTGAAGGAAGCGATGTAAATTTTCAAGTGGGAAGTTATTGTCAACAGAGCTATTAAAATTAGTCGAGGTGGTACAGTCAGTAACACTATAGTTGACGATAGCAAGGATATAATATGAATAAAATAATGAGTATTATATGGAGAATAAAAGATATAGGAATTAATGTGATTATTCCAGTAGGTTACTCAGAAATAATAATTAATTATTTAATTAATTATTTGATAAATAAATGAGTTTGAAAGAGAGCTCTTGATGATTTCTTTTAATGATAACTGTAATGTTTGATAAATAAATGAGTTACAGGTTCTTCGTCGAAATAAAATCATGGAATTAATGTCATGAAATAAGTGTAATATCATAATTTAATAATATGATAAATTTGAGGAACTGAAGTAATATAAGTTATTACTTGTGTGGGAATTAGAACCTGTAAGAACAATGTATGAATAAGAATTAATAGTTATTTATAATTAAATGACATGAAGTAATTCAATCTACTGTTCTCTATGAACTGTATTGTTATACAATCCAAGATGTAGCAGGAACTAATATTTGAAACACCATAACAAATGGAGAGTTTAACGAATGATTTGAATGATAACAAGATACGAAGCAAATATTTCAATTAATATTATTTCACATTTAATTTGAATTCTTTTATTTATAATAGAAGTGTAATATTTTATGTTGAATTTTTGATTTTCAAGGTGATAAATAAAAATGTTTGTACTTGTTAATTAAAATAAAGATACTGAATTCTTGATATATAAATTTAGAAATGAATTCTAAATAAATAGTCGAATATTATTGAATGTATAATGAACAATGAAAACATGCAATATAATATACATGTACTTAAATTCTAATGTTTATGTACAATGATATATAAAATAATTGCTGAAGAATATAGTTCGTTAAAACTTTTATATATGATAATATATAAATATATAACCATTCTGTTATGAAGGAAATGTTTGAATCAATCTTAAGGGGAACATTCTATTTATTCCTCTCAGAATGAAGAATAAAATAGACCCTAAAGAATTTCCAAACATAAGTTAGGCGAACATTTCTATTTATTCCTCTCAGAACGAAGAATAAAATAGACTCTAAAGAATTTCAGAATAATCTCAGGGGAACATTCTATTTATTCCTTTCAGAGTGAAGAATAAAATTAGACCCCAAAAAGATTACAATAATGGATTGAAGTGTAATTAAGTGTGATTATACATGGAATTGTGAGATAAATATACTAGAAAGATATGAGTCAAGATGTATAATTAATTATATTTTGATATTTGAAAAAAAGGGATATTCCTAATACATAAATAATATTCATTCTAAACTGTAAGGGTAAATATTACTAAGAGAAAACAGTAATTGCAGGTTCAAAGGTCAACCAGAGTACAGAAAATACCCTGAGAAGAAAATCTTCTTCTAAAGAAAAATTTCAAGGGGGAACCGTAATATTTCCAGATTTATAAAAGAATGAATGTAGTTGATTTTACATGAGTATAAAAAGGATTAAAATGAAATCGTAAATAATAAAAACGATTGAATAGAACGGATTTATTTCATAAAAATAAATGTAACGAGAATTGTAAAATACGTTCATGTTACGTATATGAATTTATTAATTAAACTCAGTATAGCAGTTTAAATGTAATTAAAAAGTTTGAGTTTAAAAGGGACAGTTAAATAATTTAATAAATAATGTAAGGATTCAATATAAAGAAAACTGTTGAAAAGTTTAATGATACTGAAAAGAGAGTAAAAGGCTCTTTAGTGATAAATGGGAATTACGAAAATATTTTTGAGTATTGAGTTTAATGATAACAAGAATCTTGATGATATTTAAATTATTACTTGAAAAAGTAAATGAATACATTAAACTTGAGTTAAAGCAAATGAAAAAATTAATGAGATTTAATTCTGTACGAGAATTTATGATTATAAAAGGAACATAACGAAATATAATTAATAGCTAAAAAACGACATAGTTTGTGTTCAATTAATTTCTTTCAATGGTTAGATCAATAACATTAACTCTTCAGGGTAACTACAATATACACTGATGTTTAAATAAATGTAAATTATATATATATAATGCATTGATGTTTAGTGAAACATAAAATATATATAAATAACTGTGTGTTTGTAAGTTAAGAGTAATTAAGAAAATTATGTTGACTAACACTTATAATTATTGATGAAATGTAATGTAATGGTAGATAAATAATCTATGTAAGATGTAAGTTTCTTGTATAAGCTAGTAAAGTTCACCTGTAATTGCAGAAACACACGTAAAGGAGGCTATTCAAAAGCAATGAAACCCATCCATCTGACGATCTGACGTTATGGGCAAGACATCGGTTGAAGGTGAATTACTTGATTTTACTATGAATTTATCACTATAAGTGAAAATCTTGTAAAGTAACGTAACAATAAAAAGAAACATAACAGTTTTGATTGTGTCCAAGATTTTCATGAACCTAGTTTTAAGTGAAAAATATGTTATATATATAAACTAACCCCTTCTTTACAGTTTTATAATAATAGGAATATGTATTGTAAACTGAATGAGGTATATTTTGAAATAAATGTTATGTGAGATATATATTATCAAACTATGATATTACTTGAAGGATTATAACAATACTATAATATTAAAGAATTTTGTAGAATCATTGTACAAAATTTTGGAAATAATTAAAACAATCATGTTTTAGCAATGGTAAAATAAGTAATATCCTTCAACTGTAAGTCTAAAAAGTAATAGTTAGGTAAAAATATAATCCTAATTATACTTAAATTAATGCTGATTTATTTTTTCCCAAAACTTGAAAAACATCTCTCGAGAAACTGGAGCAGAGCAATAACAAACCAGATGTTGGAACAATCCAACACCAGTAACTTGTTGATCCGAAAAGGATAAGCCGAGCTACGCCTAGTGACGAGAAGGCTGAGCAGTGGAGCATACTTGGTGACGACTTCAGTCATATTTGGTGACGACTTCCCTTTCATATTTGTTGATGTCTTCACAGTCATACTGGATGATGACCTCACAGTCATACTTGATGATGACTTCACAGTCATATTTGGTGACGTCACAAACCAATGCCCGGTAACCTGAGGGAACCATTCATTCTGAAGGAGGAGAATGAACATGGGGGCTTCAACTCTCATGTACCTACTTTGAGAAGTCTTCTCTGATGGTACCGACACATTTAGATCATTTCACCTTGATCTTATTATTCTAAATTTTGGATTATTACTTTAGTCCAATTATCTTAGATTTCTATACTTTGAATTTACTTTAAAGAAAGTTTATATATTAATTGCTTATTGAAACATTCAGGTTATGAGCATTTAATCATTGATGTTTATTTGAAAATTAATTCTTCAAAGGATTACGTAAGATTTCATTTGATAGTTTACAGATTTCGAAGTTGAACATTTGATTTAAAGTAACTTTTAATTTCATTGGATATTTTAAACGAAATCTGAATATGTTTATTCAATACGAATAAAAATAGGTTATGTAAGGCTAACAATAGTATAGATGAATACTAACCAATAATATAGCTCGTATAATATTACATAACATATATAACCATAGTTTAAGAAAAGAGAAGTTTAAGATAAGTAATAACGAATTTAGTTCTACTTATATATTTTGAAATGAATATTTTGGAATTAGAATAAACTATAATGAAGTTTCGATTTTGATGTAAGATTATATTCATTTGAGATATAAAAGTTAATTAAGTTCTATTGACTATAGCTTATATTCATTTGAGATATAAAAGTTAACTAAGTTCTATTGACTATAGCTTATATTCATTTGAGATATAAAAGTTAACTAAGTTCTATTGATTACAGATTATATTCATTGGAAATATGAAAAGTAATTAATCTCTATTGATTTTGAAATTAATTTCATTTGAAAATTACTTAACTTTATTTCCGAAGTTTCAAATTACTATGCTTGAAGTAGAAGATATAATAATAGTAGATATATTATAATCGTATGCTTAGATTTTATTGATAATCTTATTTGTAAGCATTATAATTTTGGTTCTTGAATGAAAGTAAGATGTTTATAGTTGGACTATATTGCAGTAAAGTATTAAACGAACTTTATATTTTGAAGAAAAACTTTAAGGGTGTTTTCAATGACTAGACATTCACCTGGATACTATTTCCATTTAAGTGTTTAAGAATTGAGAACATACATATTTAATTTTTAGAAAGGTAATGGTTACTTTTATTTAAAAAATTAAAATATAAATTTAGCAGTTATAGATTGAAGTTTTATGATTGTTCAACTTGAATTTGAGATTTATAATTTGATATTTCATGTTTTGAATTTTAGAACTAATTGAAATGGGATTTAAGGTTCAATTTTGAATAATTATAAACAAGGTTAGATATTTGAATATCTTTATTAGTTAAATAAATCCCATAAAATGAAAATATATTTTTGATGTATGTTTCTGAATATGAGTAGAATAACTTATAAATTTTCACTCTATTTTGATTTAATATCGTGACCAGAGGTAGAATTCATGATTACATATATGATAGGAATTGTCTTGTCATCAAACTTTTGTACACACAATTTTTATGATGAAAAGACTGATCTATTTAGCAGATCAAATTTTAATCTGAAATTCATAATACATGAATCGAGTGATTAAATTTCTTTTGTTTTAATAGATATAATTTGTGTTTCGGACTTAGAAATTTTAAGAAATTTCATAGGATGTTTTCCGAGTGTTGTTCGAAATTTCTTAGGATATTTTTCGATTGGATTTCGATAATAAGGGTTTAGAAATTGAAATTCAACCGACAAGTCGGTTGAAACATGAAGGGGGGAGTGATATTAACAATAGAAAGATTGTTAATACGCTGAACTTGTATCTTTACTTAATCTTTCAATTTCTATAATTTGATAATCATTTAATCAGACATAATCTTTTTAATCTTGTACACTGTTCATTAGAAGGAAATGCTATTTAAATTTATGGTCATGTTATTCTCGCTAGGAGCTCGAATATAATTATAAACGAATAGCTTTGATGTAAGCCGCTAATATAACTTGTAACTTCAGAACATAACTTTATAACTTGTAACCCAGAGCTATAACTTGTAACTCAGAATATAACTTTATAATTTGTACTAAGTTATATAACTTCATGAACTTTGTAAATCAGTTATACAACTTAGAATATTGAGTTCTTTTTCTATAGATAGAATTGAAATTAATACTTAATTAATTTAAAAAGAATTAAGTAAGTACTTCAATTATTCTAATTGAAATACTTAATTAATAGTTAGGAACTTGTAACATTTCTGATCATGTATAGGTTAAACAGGACTCTGAAATAGTATGCTTAAATTTGGATGTTTATTAGTAAATCAGGTTTCACTAAAATGAACTATTAGTAAATCTGATCGATCTATATGTTAATCGTATAGAAAGCCATTACCACTAGCGTGTTAAATTTGAATAATGCATTGTGTGTTATTTCTATCTGCAGTGAGTAGAAAAACATCTTTGAAAAGTACTATCAGTACCTTAACAGAAGTTTATTCACTCACTGGAAGGTTGGACTCTCCAGTTCATCCTTTAAATACCATTGGCACCTAACTAAAGTGTTCATAGTTCGCGATGGTCTCTTGAAGACTGGTTGGTCGGACCAAGTCTGGTCGGACTTGTCCATCCACGGGTTTCGTGAGTTGGCTACTCAGACCCTTGTTTATTTTAAACCCTTAAGTTTACTCAACCGCTAGTTTATTTAAAACTTGTGTTGTGTTATTTGAAGACTTGTGCGTAAGTCTTAGAACTCTGTACTATTCGAACTTTAATATAAGTACACCCATTTAAAAACTTCCTTGTGTTTAATTTACTTCCTAAAAACTTTTACCGTTTAGTCATTTGTCAGTTTAATAGAATTCAATCAATTACCTCCATGTCTCTTCAAGTTAAGAAAATACAAATAATTGTTAAAGAACCCGGAGACTTAATTTGCTCTATGGGATAAGTTTATTAACCAGCCTCATCTACTTAGAAAATAGGTGATAATTTACTATCAATCCCATAGGAAAAGGGCAATTTAATAGTGATCCTTAGCTGACTCCAACATTGGCGTCAAAATATTCTCAATATTTAGCATTTATTTTGGCGCCTTGTTCCACAAAAATTAAAGGAGATCTCCAAGTTTCTGAAACGGCGGCCCAGACCATTACTGAAGCAGGTTTCATGGTTCTGTGGACAGTTTTTTGGTTGTATGGGATGTCTTTTGCACTTTTACCAATTATTCTGTCATTCCTCCGGTTGTGAGCCATTTCCACTGTGAAAATTTTTTCGTCAGACCAAACAATTTCACCAGCCGTACCAGACTTCAATTCTCTCAGAAGTGCTTTGCTTCTCTCCAATCTCTTTTTCTTTACAGCTTCTGACAGAGTCTGTCTCTTTTGGAGGGTGAAAGAGGACATCTTTAGGTCTTCTTTGACAACTCTTCTCATTGTTCTGGGACTCACATTAGCTGTTTTGGCTAACAATCGTATTGACCTTTTCGGGTTCCTCCTGATCTTCTCTCGGGCACATTTTATCAGTTGTTTGGTGCGTTGTGAGCGTGGTCTACCACTTCTTGGACGATCAGTCAAGTCTCCTCTCTCATTAAAACGCTTCACACACTTCCAAACAGTCGATCTCGCTATTGAGAGAGTCTTTGAAATGACGGAATCTGACTTCCCAGCATGGTGTAGAGCAATAATGGCTTCTCTTTTGTCTGACATTTTTGAATTGACTAAATTTTTGTAAAAAATAACACTGCCACGTCATAATGTAGTGTCTCTACTATAGTTCAAACCCTATCACCTACTTAGGAACTTATTTTTAAGAATTATATTAATGTTTGAAAAATTGCTTCCAAACTTACGCCCCACCCTGTATATGCGGTATAGATTCATTTGTAGAGCGCTCGACACTGGAGGCAACAGCTTCAACGGGTCGATCAATATACAATAATAGATAATACTAAGTGGCTATACTTCAATAAATTAAGGACTGAAAATATTGCAGGAAATTAGGTATAGAAAACCCGCTAATAGGAGAAAAAAACTACAATTATTCAGTCGTTCTATTAAATATATAGATAAAATACCACGCTAAGAGTAATTTACCCACCCACCGTTTAAGAAACAATGTCCAAGTTGGACAATCTTTAGCAAAGCATTAATTGAATTTCATTATGGTGTTACATAAAGGTTATTATGTAGCACTAACATAGGCCTAATTAATATAACATAGGCCTAATTAATATATCATTTGACCATGTATTGCAGTTAAGTGAACATCATTCAATTAATTATTTAATTAGGTCATCATCATAATAGATTATTATATTAGGAGTAGATAAAAAAATATGTTGAAATATTTGATAATTTGATAGAGAAAATCTTCACTCTCCACTCACCAAACTGATCTCCATCTCTCTCCACTCACCAAACTGATCTCCATCTCTCTCCACTCACCAAACTGATCTCCATCTCTCTCCACTCACCAAACTGATCTCCATCTCTCTCCACTCACCAAACTGATCTCCATCTCTCTCCACTCACCAAACTGATCTCCATCTCTCTCCACTCACCAAACTGATCTCCATCTCTCTCCACTCACCAAACTGATCTCCATCTCTCTCCACTCACCAAACTGATCTCCATCTCTCTCCACTCACCAAACTGATCTCCATCTCTCTCCACTCACCAAACTGATCTCCATCTCTCTCCACTCACCAAACTGATCTCCATCTCTCTCCACTCACCAAACTGATCTCCATCTCTCTCCACTCACCAAACTGATCTCCATCTCTCTCCACTCACCAAACTGATCTCCATCTCTCTCCACTCACCAAACTGATCTCCATCTCTCTCCACTCACCAAACTGATCTCCATCTCTCTCCACTCACCAAACTGATCTCCATCTCTCTCCACTCACCAAACTGATCTCCATCTCTCTCCACTCACCAAACTGATCTCATCTCTCTCCACTCACCAAACTGATCTCCATCTCTCTCCACTCACCAAACTGATCTCCATCTCTCTCCACTCACCAAACTGATCTCCATCTCTCTCCACTCACCAAACTGATCTCCATCTCTCTCCACTCACCAAACTGATCTCCATCTCTCTCCACTCACCAAACTGATCTCCATCTCTCTCCACTCACCAAACTGATCTCCATCTCTCTCCACTCACCAAACTGATCTCCATCTCTCTCCACTCACCAAACTGATCTCCATCTCTCTCCACTCACCAAACTGATCTCCATCTCTCTCCACTCACCAAACTGATCTCCATCTCTCTCCACTCACCAAACTGATCTCCATCTCTCTCCACTCACCAAACTGATCTCATCTCTCTCCACTCACCAAACTGATCTCCATCTCTCTCCACTCACCAAACTGATCTCCATCTCTCTCCACTCACCAAACTGATCTCCATCTCTCTCCACTCACCAAACTGATCTCCATCTCTCTCCACTCACCAAACTGATCTCCATCTCTCTCCACTCACCAAACTGATCTCCATCTCTCTCCACTCACCAAACTGATCTCCATCTCTCTCCACTCACCAAACTGATCTCCATCTCTCTCCACTCACCAAACTGATCTCCATCTCTCTCCACTCACCAAACTGATCTCATCTCTCTCCACTCACCAAACTGATCTCCATCTCTCTCCACTCACCAAACTGATCTCCATCTCTCTCCACTCACCAAACTGATCTCCATCTCTCTCCACTCACCAAACTGATCTCCATCTCTCTCCACTCACCAAACTGATCTCCATCTCTCTCCACTCACCAAACTGATCTCCATCTCTCTCCACTCACCAAACTGATCTCCATCTCTCTCCACTCACCAAACTGATCTCCATCTCTCTCCACTCACCAAACTGATCTCCATCTCTCTCCACTCACCAAACTGATCTCCATCTCTCTCCACTCACCAAACTGATCTCCATCTCTCTCCACTCACCAAACTGATCTCCATCTCTCTCCACTCACCAAACTGATCTCCATCTCTCTCCACTCACCAAACTGATCTCCATCTCTCTCCACTCACCAAACTGATCTCCATCTCTCTCCACTCACCAAACTGATCTCCATCTCTCTCCACTCACCAAACTGATCTCCATCTCTCTCCACTCACCAAACTGATCTCCATCTCTCTCCACTCACCAAACTGATCTCCATCTCTCTCCACTCACCAAACTGATCTCCATCTCTCTCCACTCACCAAACTGATCTCCATCTCTCTCCACTCACCAAACTGATCTCCATCTCTCTCCACTCACCAAACTGATCTCCATCTCTCTCCACTCACCAAACTGATCTCCATCTCTCTCCACTCACCAAACTGATCTCCATCTCTCTCCACTCACCAAACTGATCTCCATCTCTCTCCACTCACCAAACTGATCTCCATCTCTCTCCACTCACCAAACTGATCTCCATCTCTCTCCACTCACCAAACTGATCTCCATCTCTCTCCACTCACCAAACTGATCTCATCTCTCTCCACTCACCAAACTGATCTCCATCTCTCTCCACTCACCAAACTGATCTCCATCTCTCTCCACTCACCAAACTGATCTCCATCTCTCTCCACTCACCAAACTGATCTCCATCTCTCTCCACTCACCAAACTGATCTCCATCTCTCTCCACTCACCAAACTGATCTCCATCTTTCTCCACTCACCAAACTGATCTCCATCTTTCTCAACTCACCAAACTGATCTCCATCTCTCTCCACTCACCAAACAGATCTCCATATTTCTCCACTCACCAAACTGATCTCTATCTTTCTCCACTCACCAAACAGATCTCCAACTTTCTCCACTCACCAAACAGATCTCCATCTCTCTCTCTAATCACCAAACTGATCTCCATCTCTCTCTCCACACTCCAATCAGATCTCCACTCACCAATCAGATCTCCGTCTATTTCCACTCACCAATCAGATCTCCGTCTCTCTCCACTCACCAATCACATCTCTCCATTGTTGGTTCTCTCTCCACATAATTCAAGTTTCTTACCTTTAAGTGTAGCTATTTCGTTACACGAGATTAGTTCCGTTAACATTTTCTCAACAGTCAACAACTAACCTGCTGTAGTGGAAAAAAGGTAATAATTAATAAAATATCCTCAAGATCAATGTAACAATGAATACCATTTTATGCAGAATATGGTCACTTTCTCCAGGTTATTTACCATCATGAACATCTGGAAAAGAAGAAAAGAAAAAGTTATAAATTGTCTTTGGTATTAGGGTAAATTACAAATTATTAAACAGTTGCACATTTCAATCATATAAAAAAGTATAGAATAACAGTTAAACATTAATTATTATATGCTTCTTCATTATAAGATCAAAAATCTTGGAAGCACCCTACCACTTTTCATAGTCGGTAATAATATAGCTACGGATAGTTCAAAATTTCAGTAGCTATCAATAAGCTAGCAGTCTAATTTACTAATCTGAATTTAAAAACAAACTATATGATCAGAATAAACATATTATAATATGATGATCATTTTTATAGAATTTGATCAGAAAGATTTTATGTAGAACAGTTAATACTTTAATGAGAATGTAAGAAGTAAAATTAATTGTCATTTTCTCCACTTACCTCAGAGCTTCCTGACATGGCTAAGTAACAGCAGGTACAGGAACAGCACTAGTAAGATAAAACACTACCTCTATCACTTGGCAACAGTACACATTATCATAAAATAACAGATTTGGTGGAACTCTCACTGAAATGAAAAACGTGGTCAATTGAGAAAAAAAATCATGATAGTTTCAGAGTAAATGATTAATTAAAATGTTTCAAATTTTGTTAACTGATATTTCAGGTAACATTTACAAAACTTAGTAATTCTATTGGATACTACTAAGGTATATCATAAACTTCAGAATTGTGCTAACAAAGGAGATCGACTGGTGCTATTTTTGTAATTTTTACCGATTTTTTCCTTATACTTCAGTTCCCTAGAAAACAGTCTAAAGAAAACATACAGAAAATTTCAGTTTGCTGTGGCAACTGGAAGTGGGTCAGGGGTGCGAATAATGGAAGGAGAGAACTTTGTTTGTTTTTGTGTTGTAGAGTAATAGCCTCCCATTTTCGGTAGATGCTTTGTTGTAGTCAGAGGGGACCATTGGTTCCCCTGAAGCAACCTGATGAGTTTTATTTGTTTACTTCAATAACTCAGTAACTCTTTTACTCAAATCTTACATGTTCCAAATCCATATACTCAATGAGTATTGGTCAAAAAATTTATTCAAATATATTCTAACTTTTTTTATTTGAAAAAAAAAGGAATACAAATACAAATTTATAAAAAATTAAAAACAAGGTCTTCTAGAGGACCTAGGGAATTAATAAAGAATAGATTAGCTTCTATAAATTTTTCTGTAGGATCAATCCCCATTGAGTCTATAGATTTTTCATGGTGGGCAGAAAAGACAGGTTTTTCGGAACCAACGGGGGAGGGGTGCCTAAAAACGAAAATTTACAAGAGCAACTTCAAAGATTTGGAGCATTTTAAACCTTATGTCAAAATGATGAATGTATTTGCGAGAATGTATGAGAATGACAGTACTGAGTTTAGTGTAAATGGAGAGAAATGGGTTGAATGGATGTGTGGAATGGCATTAGGTAGGGGTGTACTTGCTCACCCCAGTTCTTTATAATGGCAGTGAATGAGATAATAGGTGGTTTGCAAAGGAGTGGATTAGGTTTTGAGAATGAATTTATAAGTCTCTATAAATTCATAGGTAGACGGCGTGGACCGCCAATTGGGCCCCGGACAATTGCGCCCACTACAATTGGACCCAAAGACAATATATTTTATCTTCCCATTTTTTCAGGGTCTATTGTATTCGATTGATTAAAGACCATTGCAACTGTAATAACTAGGGTTGAGACAATATGCGTTTTGTATAAAAAATACATTCTTGAGCATGTTTAAAATAAAGAATATTATTAATAGCTATGGAAAAAATAATCTCATTATGAAAAATATTAAATTTTTAACAGAACATATTCTTTTCATGAATGAATACTATTATTCTTGTACAATTTAAACTACTATAAATTTCCTAGTTACAATACCTGTATGAGTATATATAGTGAACTCCTGTAAAGTGAATGAGTTAGGATGTAACCAATAGAAAATAAGAATGTAGCTATTTTAGATGAAGAAACAATAGTAAATAGTAATGTAAGTATTTAGAGAAGGCCATTGCCCAACAAGACATGCTGAAACAATTTTAACATACAAGTCAAATTAAAGTTAATGTGAATTATTTGAAACCGGTTCACTGTTCAATATAGAAAAGTTTTATAAATTATTATTAAAAAATGTATTCCCATTTTAACCCTATAACTGTTCAAATTTTCTTAGTTTAATGCAATACAAATCTTGAAGATAACTAATAACTAAGCAACACTTTTTTATTGTATCTTTAGATCAATTATTTTCTGGGCTCAATTGTTCTAGGGCCCAATTGTCGTTGCACCAGGTAGACGCCATGTTGTAACTACAAACGATCCAAGGGAGTCTGCCTGGTTCCAACAGCGAATGTCTCTCGAGTCATCTCGGCAGCAAAGGTGTGATTTTAGAGGGTCGGGTCCAGCCTTCAGGGAACTCGATCACACACTCAAAGTTCCAGAAGGAATTTCCTCTTCTGTAAAGATTTTATACTTCTGGTTGTTTTTAATGGGAAAATATTGTCTAAAAAAAATATGAATGCATGTGTCAATTATTTTCTTTGCAGAAGGTGTGTGATTTTTGGGAACAGTGTGAGAGATGTTGAAGGAATGATTGATGTGCTAGTGAGTAGGACAGAAATAGGAATGACTGAACAAAAGTAAATGTGATGTGCTTGTGTTTAATAGGAAAATGAACATACGTATCCACATCTAACTCATTTCAAAGTAGATAGGCTATTTGGCTTCTCAGTAAAGAATTTACAGTTTAATTATGTTTCATGTCTGAAGCATGTGCATCTTCTATGGCCCTTTTATGATTGAACTTATTTCACCACGGGTATAAAAGCCCACAGGAGAAAAACACTACTTAATATTTATAATACAGAAAAACAAGGGTGTTTTAATTTAAATAAGGGCATAAATTAACAGCAAATATTCTAAAATATAGTTGTTTTTAAATCTATTTTAGTATAGGGTATAATAACGTCAGCTTTCAGCCATTTCGACTTTATTGCCGATGTCAAAAATAGATTAAAAAAAAGGACTGAATGAAGCAGTCAGAAAGGAAAGTAGCTCCATGAACAAAGTCATTTACCACTGTCAGTAACAAAGCTAATGGATGCTAAAAACTACTCTGTGAATGGAGTCATTTAACAAGGAATCTGACTAAAAGGGACACAAACACCAGTGGTTGCACTTATGGATGGAAGAGGAAAATGAAGAGGTGATAGTAACACAAAAATATAAAACCTCAAAGTTGAAGAGCATAAACGTAGTGCTATCCTTTAAAACTGCAAGGAGCATATAAAATTATAAATATGATAAATATAAAAAAAGATATACATTTTCCAAATTACAAAAGTTTGGAATCCAAGACACGCTACCCCCCTCCCCCTCACTCTTCTCTTCCATTCACCTCAAACAGCTTCAGGATAGAGCCCCTGAGAGGCTGGGGCAAAGTATAATTAATTGAAATGGTAAAATGCAAATACAATTAATCTTAGCGATGAGACAAAAGGCGCAAGACAACTAATTGAATATTTGTGCCTTTGTAAACTTATGCCCTTATTCTTTTAAAACACCTTTAAGTTTTTCTATAGCTAATTTAAAAATTAGGTAGTTGTGGCTTTTTTCCTGTGGGCGTTTATACGTGAGGCTAAGCCGCTAGTGGCATTTTTCCTTGCGAGCATTCTTCCTTGTGAAGTTAAGGGCATTTTCCTAGTGAAGTTAAGGGCATTTTCCTAGTGAAGTTAAGGGCATTTTCCTAGTGAAGTTGTGGGCATTTTTTCTAGTGAAGTTGTGGGCATTTTTCCTAGTGAAGTTGTGGGCATTTTTCCTAGTGAAGTTGTGGGCATTTTTTCTAGTGAAGTTGTGGTCATTTTTCCTAGTGAAGTTGTGGGCATTTTTCCTAGTGAAGTTGTGGGCATTTTTCCTAGTGAAGTTGTGGGCTGTGTGCATTTTTCCTAGTGAAGTTGTGGGCTGTGTGCATTTCTCCTTGTGAAGTTGTGGGCTGTGTGCATTTCTCCTTGTGAAGTTGTGGGCTGTGTGCATTTCTCCTTGTGAAGTTGTGGGCTGTGTGCATTTCTCCTTGTGAAGTTGTGGGCTGTGGGCATTTCTCCTTGTGAAGTTGTGGGCTGTGGGCATTTCTCCTTGTGAAGTTGTGAGCTGTGGGCATTTCTCCTTGTGAAGTTGTGAGCTGTGGGCATTTCTCCTTGTGAAGTTGTGAGCTGTGTGCATTTCTCCTTGTGAAGTTGTGGGCTGTGTGCATTTCTCCTTGTGAAGTTGTGGGCTGTGTGCATTTCTCCTTGTGAAGTTGTGGGCTGTGTGCATTTCTCCTTGTGAAGTTGTGGGCTGTGGGCATTTCTCCTTGTGAAGTTGTGGGCTGTGGGCATTTCTCCTTGTGAAGTTGTGAGCTGTGGGCATTTCTCCTTGTGAAGTTGTGAGCTGTGGGCATTTCTCCTTGTGAAGTTGTGGGCTGTGGGCATTTCTCCTTGTGAAGTTGTGGGCATTTCTCCTTGTGAAGTTGTGGGCATTTCTCCTTGTGAAGTTGTGGGCATTTCTCCTTGTGAAGTTGTGGGCATTTCTCCTTGTGAAGTTGTGGGCATTTCTCCTTGTGAAGTTGTGGGCATTTCTCCTTGTGAAGTTGTGTGCATTTCTCCTTGTGAAGTTGTGGGCTGTGGGCATTTCTCCTTGTGATTTCATGGACATTTCTCCTTGTGATTTCGTGGACATTTCTCCTTGTGATTTTGTGGGCATTTCTCCTTGTGATTTCGTGGGCATTTCTCCTTGTGAAGTCGTGGACATTTCTCCTTGTGAAGTCGTGGACATTTCTCCTTGTGAAGTTGTGGACATTTCTCCTCGTGGGCCATGTCTTAAAGTGTAGCAGGAAAGTCGCCAGTTTAGTTTAAGGGGGCCGTTCCCGGGAAAAATGGCAAAATTAAATAAAAAAAATTATATTGTGTAAATAGTTGCTTTTTAACCTTCTAATAGTGTGCGCAAAATATCAGAGCTCTCATGTTACTCTAACCCCCTGGGGAGAGGGAGAAAGGGGACCGGGGGATAGGGAGTCAATATGTACTCTAAAATCCAACTCTTGCCAGCCAATTATAATTCGTAATAATTAAAAATCTCGCTATATCTGGTATCTAACGTGCCACTAATCAGATGCACACTAAGGTATGCCCCTCAATTACCCGCAAACCTTCACAGGAGTCGTATGCAGCGTGTCAGATTATCAAACTTTGAATGGGATTTACTATTAGTTCAGAGATCTAAGAATCTTGTAATTCAAAAGCCTAAGGCGTTAACAATTTTGAAGGTACGGCATTGCGATTTTTTGCATTCGATTCTCCCCGGAATTCTCTACAAACTATGGAAGAGTTTTATTTAATTATCGAATTATTTTTCAAAATATTGAATTTTGAAATTTATATTATATTTCAATTTTCTTTTTTCCACTAAAAATTTCAATAATTTGAAAACCAATTTGAAAAATCAAAAAACACTTCCACAGTTTGTAGAGAATCTTGTGGAGAATCGAATGCAAAAAAACATAATGTCATAGCTACAAAATTGTAGTATCCATTTATTAATTTACACACTGTTTGAAATTAGTTCGAAATTAGAATAACTCGTTTTCTATGGGTCGAATCCAAAAAATGTCAGGACACAAAAACATCTTAGAATTCATTTTATATGAGTACAAATTTTCACAACCGTAGCTTCAATAATAAAAAACTTTTCAAAATCTAAGAACGGTGCCCTTAATCTTCTTTTAAAGGTCCCCTCCAAGCAAATATTTTTGTTGCCTTAGCCCTTATTCAACGAGGCTAATGTTTCTTATCATTTTGCTGCAAACCGCATCGAATTTGATAGCATATTTTTAATTCTATATGCTTTTAAAGATTCTTTTAATCCAAACTCGACAAAACCTATTTTACTTCCGACTTACTAATTTAAGAAATTTTCAGCCTGAAGAAAAAGAATGTACACCATTTGTGTTGATTGTAACTAGGTATTAGGTTTAATAAATCCATTTAATATTCGTGTAAAGGTATAAGATTGAATGAACTTATAATAGAAACGTTTATATACTTTAGGAAACAATTAATATCCCAAGTAATAAAGCATGTCCAAACTCGCCATTTTAATGGCGAGTTTGTGACAGTTATTTTGAGCCCTTCAAATGCAAATGGCGAGTTTTATCTATTTTTCTCCTATGCTACAATGTTATTTTGGAGAGAATTTATGAAAATTTGATCATTTTGGAGAGAATTTGTTGAATTTTGGAGAGAGCTGGAGAGACAAATGGTGAGTTTATGAGACATACTATTTTACTTGGTTAATATCTAAAATAATGGCCAAAAACGCATGGTTTGTCAATAAAATTCAAATTTGTAATCAAAACAAAGAGTGTACAATCTTCTTCTTGAGCATCAGATTAGTGATTCGCTCAATTGTAGCTCACAGAGTACTAAGAAAATTTAAAAACAAATTATAAAATATATACTGATCCGAATTGTATGTGGTTTGCAGAATAATGACCGTAGAGTCGTAGACCTTAGTTCTATAATATTATGTGATAAACTCATTTTTTTCCAGGAGCCTGGAGAGGACCTTTAAATTACCTATCTGACAGAATGTACAGTGGTGCGCCGTAATCTGGTGAGCCGCTCAGCTTTTAGATACGTATCACAAAAAGAGACTACTTATTTACTGTTGGCTTCTTTCCAGTCACCCTTCTTTTCAGACTAGTCACTGACTCACTGGTTGTGGTTGTGAATAGTGAACTTCAAAACTTGAGAGCTTTCATACCTGGCCAGACTGCAGAATATGGAACATTTTTCCAAAGACTCTCTGCAGGAGTTTCTGATTGAATTTTGGAAATTGGAGATATCTGAGTCTGCGGGAGATCATGAATTAATTCTTATGTGGCGGGAGATTTTGAAATAATTCCTATGTTACAATTAATTTAGCTGCGGAAGATTCTGAATCTGCAGCTGAGAATCAGAGAGTAACTCTCTCTCAAATTATAATCTCTGCGGGAGAAGAGAAACATTATGCAGAGTGGGACTAACTACCTAGTAGAAACTTTAAAGTTTGGGAGATTAGCTTCTACTATGTTGAAGTATGTTCCTAGGTATGACACTAATAACAGTACTTTTACCTCTCCTGGAAATGGAATGTTGTTGAAATCCTTAACAAAAGGAGTAGAGATAAGATAACACACTGAGTCAAATCAGTCAATTTCCTAGAACCAAGTGAACCCTCATTGTGAAGCACTCTTGCAAAAATAAACAAACGTAGACTATCTTATTTTCAGTTTTCAGACCACCTAAAGATGTTGGATAACTGAGTCTCAGTTACTGAGATGGTTAATCCGTTCTGCCAGGAATCTTCTAAGTTCTAACTAGGTTAGAAACGTATCTTTTAGAACTGGAGTTAGTTCTGAACTTTGACTGAGTTATTGGACGGTTCCACATTTTCAATCATAGGTAGGTATAAGAAAAAAATAAAATAAGTTAATTAATAATTATCATAGGTAACAGGTATCATGGAAACCAATTAGAAATTGAAATAAAAGTTAATTATTATATATTTTTCTTTTAAATGTCCGAAAAATGCGCAGCTGACCGATAAGTCGGAACTTACCGTTGTCCGTATTTTAGGAAATTATGCCTCCAGATTATCTTGAAAACATTCCTATATATAATATACCCAGGGGCAGGGTACAGGAACATAAACGGGTATAGTACCTAGTAGACGACACAAAAATATGACGTCACCACAACAACACATTCCTTTTTTGTGACCGAGCGGCTCATAATTCCTCGTATTTGCATGTTAATTTCGAGAAGTTTGAAGTCATTTTATAGGGGTTTCGTGCAAAAGAAAAGCGGAAATGGCGATTGAACCTTAAAGTTGAATATATAGATATAATTCAGGTGTGTTTTTATTGTTCATTTCTTTAACTTATCTATTAAAAATAGGGTCTTGAAAATAGGCTACCTAGGAGCCTTAATTAGTGCTAGATAACTGCTAAATTGTACCTAGAGGCTAGTTCCTATGAATAACAAATAAGAAAAAAAATAATGGAAATACAATTTAACCAATGCCTAGTTAGTAATTGATAAGAAAAAATTCAATTTAAAAGTGATTAAGTTTAAGTAGGTTTTTCCATGTTTCAAAGTGTGGTCAGAGTCGCCATTTTTAGTCACCCGGTGCCAGTCTGGAAAACTACTTACCCTAACAGATGAACTCTATATGCTAAATGCTGCGGATTATACAATTTTTAGTAATTTACCATTAATTTTTGAAGTCTGTAAAACTCCAACAGGATAATTAGTTCATCAGAAAGCACCTATTTTTCCAGACTGGACCCGGTGGTCACGTCAAACTATAGATTCAATCAGCTGATTACCATACCCTATGTTTTGAGTATGTTACTGTATCCTGAATATACCTTACCAATATAGCTACTTAACATTTTCCATTTAAATGATGCAGTTAACTAATGGGGTAAAAAAATTAATTCATTATAAATGTCATATGAATACTGAATTTGAATAGGTTCGTAACTTTGTATCTCGGTAGAATTGATGCACTACCTCTTTTAAAAGAATAGGAAATTATATGTGACAAGTGACAGTGACAAGTTGGAACTTTACATGCCTACCTAGGTATCAAATTATTTTCGAAATTGTTAATACATGTTTTTTCTTGTTAAGGCATGTTTGAACTTCTTAAAGGATGTGACAACTTGTCAATTTCTTTGAAAATGTACCTACTGTCCCAGTCTGCAAAAGATGCATGAAGTTGTCATTTAGGTGTGAAGTTTACCAGGTGACTATTGAGGCCTTGAAATTAGTCTCCTGAATTATCTGGCGACAATTTTCTATTTAATTCCTATGTTTACATGTAATTTAAAATATTATTATTGGAGAGTATTTTAAGATTTTTGGCCATTAGCCCATTATGGAGAGAAATTTGAAAATATTTGGAGAGAAATTGCCCAGAAAAGTAAGTATCCGGAGACTGATTGTGCATGCTTTGCAGACTAGTACCTACCTAGGTACCAAATTACAGTAGCTAAGTTTTGTACCTAATCATTAATTGGTAATCAATGCAAAAGCAAAATTTATAAAAAAAATTGAGCCAAGCCAATTTGGCTTATTTTTTGAAGATTTCAAGCCAAAATTTACATGGGAACATAGGAATTGCTGAATTAATTCAAAATTTAAAGCCAATTAGACATATCTGAGATTTGACCATTTCAAATTTAAGCCAATTAATTGGCTTTAACTAACATATTCTTATACATGGATGGCAAATTAGCAAATATATCATAGATTTCTAATTTTCTAAGATTTGTATACATTAAAACTTGTTAGAACATGTATAAACTTTGTATAATAATAATAATATGTATCATGTATGCAATTGATAAGTACCTAAGTCTCGTTGAGTCGTTAATACTTTTTATATTTTTTCTCTGTAAAAGTAAAACTTAGATTATTTCTAACTTCTAAGTAGGTTACTATTAATCTATTATGATATTATCAGTATTTATCACTGCCAGGTAAATGAGATAATAAAGCATGTCGAAACTCGCCATTTTAATGGGGCATATTGGCGAGTTGTGACAGTTATTTTGACCCATTCGTTTGAAAATGGCGAGAAATATCTAATTTTATTCTATGCTACAATGTTATTTTGGACAGAAATTTGCTGATTTTTGGAGAGACAATTAAATGGAAAGTATGGAGGCTGAGTATGAGCCATACTTTTTAACTTGATAATAAAATTATCACTGTGTGCCTGTGTCCATCATTTTGAAAATGCAGAAAGGCTATTTAGGTTACTGTAACTTAGGTAGCTAGTGAACTTTATTTATTTGTTTTGTGTCAAAGTTACCTTAAATGTTACGTCAGTAGCTCTCTTACAGTGATAACAAACTAACAATATATTAGGATCTACACCACTAACTGACAATTTAATTACAGCATACAGATTACAACCCAGAGATCAGAAAATGAATGTTTTTTTTTTTACAAGAATTCCTCTATTATAATTTCTCCTGAACTGAACTGATGAAACTGCTCAGAAACTTAAGAAATATTTGTACAGAGAAATTGAATCTTCTAAATGTTAAAATATTAACTTGTATTTTGTCAATTTCGAAGACTACATTCATGGAATACAATCTCCGACTAATTGACTCATAATCTATAATTGATTGTTGATATATATACCAAATTATTGCTGATAATTTATTTAGGTATATATGTATGTTTTCATTTGTAGAGGGCAAGGCTAGGCTGTGAAGCTTGGGAATTATTATAAATTTATTCAATCAGGTAACAATTTTTTTTCCAGATATTTGGCACATTGACAGAGTAAGAAAGTCATCTAATAAATTGATTCATAGAATCAATAATAACCAAAAGATGAAAATAAAAATTAAATACACGTCAACTAGAAAATTTATTCTTAACTTTGAGAAAGAAACATTAGGGGAGTTAACCGAGGCTGTGGTAACTTCCATCAAAGAAAATTACGGAGATGATGTGTGAGTTAGTTGATAAACTGCTATATTGTAATTTATAAAACATAATCCAATTCTTCGTTAATAAGTTTTCTCCTCTTCCAGAAATGTGATTGCTCTGAGTTTAAATGGAAAAGATCCACTACTCGGTGCCAGTAAAACTCTTTCGGAGTTCGGAATTGTTGCCTCAGATTTGGTGACAGTTTTAATGGGAGAGAATGCTTTGGATGCAATTCTTAATGAGTGAGTGGAATGAACATGTTGAGGTACACTCAAACATGTTTAGGTATATATGAACATGTTCAGGTAGCTACATGCAAACATGTTCATGTAGCTACATCCAAACATGTTCAGGCACATGCAAAAATATTCAGGCACATGCAAACATGTTCAGGTACATGCAAACATGTTCAGGTACATGCAAACATGTTCAGGCACATGCAAACATGTTCAGGCACATGCAAACATGTTCAGGTACATGCAAACATATTCAGGAACATGCAAACATGTTCAGGTACATGCAAACATGTTCAGGTACATGCAAACATGTTCAGGTACATGCAAACATATTCAGGAACATGCAAACATGTTCAGGTACATGCAAACATGTTCAGGTACATGCAAACATGTTCAGGTACATACAAACATATTGAAATTAAATCAAACTCAAACATGCTCATAATAATATAGGGTAACTATTTACCATTGTGATTTAGTTATTTGTAACAAAGTAAGAACTATTTTGCAGGTTTTAATGCTTAACACAATACACTTGATTAACTAAGTCTTTGTGAAATATTACAGTTTAATTCTAAAAGTATTTATTGCTAATACATAAAAAAATAACTGGAAAATGATTAAAATATATAATAATCTGAGTGAAATTATAGATTTAAATATAAATATATGATTGACTGCTAATTTGGGCAATATTTCAGCTGTTTCTTCTGCTAGATGCATATGTACTTTTTTTTTATTCTTTGTTTGTGGCTAATTTGTTCTTTGTGTTCATATTATTTGAAGTACTGGAGTTAAGGTTTGTATTATCATGTTTTCTTCACTATTTTGAATTTCTACTTATTCTGAAATTGTTAATAATGCGTGTGTTTTCTGTTCTAATGGATATCCTATCTGCAGTTCCAATGAGAAGGCCAGTGATGGAGTGCCTAAAAGTGATACAGTAGCTACTAAAAGTGATACAGTAGCTACTTCATCATCTGGAATTTCCTCTCTGTCAGGTAGCTTAAGAATATCATAGATGAAATGACATGAAATAGTATCGAGTAGCTACTGTATACCGCTGATTAGAACAATTCAATACTGTTTAATTCTCTTTGCCTATAATATTTTCGAAATCCGTGATTTAAAAAGCATATTGTCACAACTCTAGTTAAAACAAGGTGGAATGTTTGGGAAAGCTAATTGTTATAAAATTGTATATGATAATTGAATAGGTAATTTAAGGCAATAATGAGTTGTAAAATCATATAAGAAAATATACTAGTTAAAATGTATTTTTTCTTACATGAATGTAGAACCGTTCAGTAACTCTGAACTTACCCAATACAGGGTGACCCACAAAAAGTGTACCCAAGTTTGAATTGATATCAATATAATACACATACAATCTTAGGCCCGCTTCACACTTGCGTTTCTCAACGCCGCATTAGAAATTACTGCTCATGGCAAAAAGTTTAGCAGCCATTAATTTTAACGGAGCCCTTCACACTTACGTTAGAAAAAAGGCTGCAAGAAACGCAAGTGTGAAGCGGGCCTAAAGCAATGACGGTGGTAGAATGGATACATGAAAAAAATATAATTTTTAAATTTACTTAAACTCATTTTATAACTACTCATAAATATGATATCTATATTAATTAAAAATTGGGTATTTACCCTTTTTTTGTGGTTCACCCTGTATAATGAAAAAGTGATGTCTTGTTTAACATATTCTATTTTCAGAGTCAGTCAAACCAAGTTACCTGATAGATGTCAAAGACTCCTCTACTCTTCCCATCACATTGGAGACTTTACTGCAGTCATGTCAGACCTCTACCCCATCACACGTCATCAACCTGCTTGCCCATCTCACCATGGTGGAATGTGGTTACTCCCCATCACCACAAATTGACGGCAACCAGCCTCCAAACGGTTGGAACTCTTTGGCGTCAAATCTCAATTACGTTCACAAAAACTTTGAAGGTTTTTCTTGCACTCTCGTACTGGTTACTATGGGTGACAAAAAACACATCCTCATTTCTTTCCCAAAACAAGATGTTGAAATAACCACCAACATCGTCACCAAAGATTACGTACTTCAGAACCCGTCCTCTGGCCCAATTACGGCAAATGAACTTTTCAACATTGCAAGACTGTCACAGAAGTTGAGAAATGAACTTCTTGTGCCTTTACAACTTTCAGCTCACAGAATCTTAGGTCTGCCTTCTCCTTTCCACTTAGCCGGCCTGCCGATTGAACTGCTGCTGAAAATTTTCAAATATCTCGACACAAAAAGTGCGCTGAATTTGTCACGGTGCTGCAAAAGACTCCACCAAACTATTTCAGATGAAGCAACTTGGCATTTCTACTTCGTCAGGGACTTTAAGTCTTCTAATAAATCTCATGACTCTTGGTTCCTATCGTACAAAGAAAAGCATCGCAAGACGCATGTTCCTAATCGTGATTGGGAGAACCCCCTTCAAGTTATACCCGGCCCCAGAATTTACCCCAGAGCTCCCCCCCAGTACCCTTATCAACCCCAACCTGTGGGGCCGTACCCTATGTACCCAAATCCCGCCCCACCAATCAACCCGTTTGCTGACCCAGACAGTCCCTATTTTGGAGGAGAGATTCCCAATGGCCCTGGAGTTGGTCCATTCGGGGGTGGTCCACCCATGTTTGGCGATCCGCCATTCGGTGGTGACCCAATGAACCCTTTTGGGGACCCAGGCCTTGGTGGGATGGGACCAGGGTTACCTAACCCGAGAAGGCCTAGGGGCCCTAATGGAGGATTTGGGGGTCCAGGAGGTTTTAGATTCATTTGAAAAGAATCGCTAAATAGACTACTTTAACCATCTATTATATTTATCTCGTATGTTAATCTATTTTCGAGTCACGTTATGTTTCTACAATTATTATTTCTAGAGTGGTTCACAATTATATTAGGTAGCTAACCAATATAACTTTATTAAATTCATTTAATTTCTTCTATTAAAATCACCATTTCAGTTTCATTTAACCCTATAACTGTTAAATATTAGAAATAAATAAAAGAAAAAAACTTCCTTAACCCTTAGTAGACTGACTGAGGAGTTTAAGCTCGACAAACCGAATTCATTCAATATAATTACACTATTCCCATCAATCTTGGGTAAATAAAATTTTGCCCAGTACATTAATATGATTAAAGCTATTAACTGACAAAAAATCATATAATTCTAGTAGCGGGTTTCTTAAATATCATTGTGTAAAGAATCCTCTCAAATTTTGTCAGTCCAATTAGGTATATAAATTAATGTCAACAAATTCGGTACTATCACAGTACTCGGAAAGTGTGTGTTAGGTTGAATCAGGAATTTTTTTAATGACATTCTGTCAACACACACTTTCTGAATTATAATTTTATAGAGATCTGAAAATATTCAGATTCATCAAATTTCCAAAAGAAAAAATAATTAAACCAATGCCAATCTGCAAATTAGAAAGAAGATAGCCTCTATTTGGTCAATGAGAGTGTCAGAGTTGTGTCCCCTACTTGCCTGAAAAACTTTCTAACAATTTAAATATAAATAATGGTAACTTCCAAGTTCATCCACATTTTCGGACATGAGAAAAACAAAATAATAGCTAAGAAAAAAAAAAATATATATATACTAATGGTACTTTATGAAGCTTTCTTTCAAGACAAAACACTATTTATTAAAATGTTTATATTTACATAACACTGAGTAACGTAATCACCTTCATTTCCGGCATATTAGGCAGATTTTTATACATTTCCTACTAACTCATGGATTCAGAAAAGCTACCAAGTGCTTTCAGATGGCACAAAGAGTAAGTCACAAAACAAAAAAACTAAAAAATCAGCAGGAATAAACTATTAAAAGGAAAATCAAAATCATATTTTTTCAACATTTATATATAGAAAGACAATTAACAAAGTTATAATTTTTACATAAAGCAAATTATAGACTATATATTATTTATGAACATACATATTCAGTGATATCACACAATTCTATTCACACTTGTAAAAGTGATAATTCTAAGGGACTTTTCAGAAACAGACAGAAAGGAAAGTAGCTTTCCATGAACAAAGTCACCTACCACTCTCAGTGAAAAACTCATGGATGCAGAAAAGCTACTCCGTGAATGCAGTCACTTACCAATTAATGTGACGAAAAGGGACACAAGCATCGGTGACTGCACTCACGGATGGATGAGAAAATTGAATAGGTGATAGTAAATGATTACAAAAGAAAAAGACAATTCACAATCAAAATTACAATAGAACAACAAATTCAACCTGAAACCTTAACAAATTACAAAATATATTGAATTTTTTTATCATTACTCAGATATAACAAATTAGGTTCAAAAGTGCAGTATCATTTTTAACATTAATTTTCTTTATATTCCGAAGAAAATACAATCGGGTGAAATATTTTTAACAGACGTAAACATGAAAACATTAAATTATTCAAGATAAATGATATAAGGTATAATAACCAAGCTGCAAAATGTTATTTCTTACACCTATAAATGATCTTGCATCTTTAATAAATTGCAGCGAATTACTTATCAACATGGCTTATATATACAACAGGCTATGGAGAACAGCTTCAAGAAAATGCATAGTGCTCATTTACAAACAAAATATATACAAATGGAGCTTCAATCATTTTCTCAAGACATATCAGAGCCGGAATGGAAGAGGCAACTTTATGAA
This sequence comes from Caprella mutica, assembly GCA_947561585.1. NCBI lineage: Eukaryota > Metazoa > Arthropoda > Malacostraca > Amphipoda > Caprellidae > Caprella > Caprella mutica. The sequence continues at coordinate 90,862 of CANNZV010003659.1, forward strand.
GCAAGAAATGATTTATTCCACTTTGCATTCCGTCTTCTATGAGTCTATATGAAAATTACCAACACTTTTATCGGGAATTATTTTAATTACCAAAAAATAGTATTGTAATACTATGTAGAGATAAATGTATTGAGTATTTCGTATAACCTTTATGATGCAAGATATCTTTTGTAAAAATCGACACACACTTACAATTGATGTAAAAAAAAATATTTTACAAAAAAGCTACTCAAACATTTTAAATTAATTTATAAATCAAATTTTGATGAAAATGAGTAGTTACCACTAAATGAATAGAGTAACTTCTAATTATGTTGAATAGGAATGTAATGAATTTCGGTTAAATAGTTGGCACTACCTAGTGTTCAATTGAAGAAGCTTTGAAGGTAGGTACCTACCTACTTAATTTAAATAGTTTCAACCACTAAATGCATTCAGAATCAAACAACTATTCAATAATTGACAGAAACAGAGTTTTCAATATTTTTATAATATAAACTAGAGTTTCTTAACATTTTTCCAATTCTTCTATACTCAGATAGGGCAAGCTACGAATTATCAGTCTGTTTTACATCTTCAGTCATATAAGAAAAACCATATAATAATTATATTTTGTTATTATCCATGATTCCCGGAAACAAATAAAAATTAATCATTTAAAAGAATCTTTTATGACCAAATGTGAAAATGAATGATAGTTCGTAACCTAGCTACCCTAATACAAACTACATTCCTCAACATCTCACACCTACTAAGACTGCTCACACGCCAATAATTTCGATAGGCGCATCAGCATGCAGTTGCAAGTGTGACTGGTAGAGCTGCTCATCATCAGTGGTGAAGTCACATTGACTGCAGTCTCTCTTCACGGCCGGGGCGTGGGTCTTAAGATGCGCCTGATAAGACACTGATGACAAAGTCATGTAATTGCAAGTCGGGCATTTAAGTTTTACAAGACGAGGCAAGCTCTTGTCTGTTGATGTGTGATGCGCCCTCGGTTTCCCCAAGCTCTTGTCTCCGCCTTTACGAAAGATTTTGTGAGCGGCTTTGTGGACGTCTAAGAAGCGTTGGTTTGTTGTGGAGAAAGAACACTTTGAACAGTTGAACTTTGACTTGTTCATGGAGTGGTACTGTCTGTGCTGATAATAATCTTGTTCTGAAATGAATCTATGCGGACACTGAAGGCAGATGGTGTCTATGTAGTGCTTCACGATGTGGCTCTGAAATTCTGTGACATTATTTGTGTAATAGGGACATTTTGTGCAGTAAACTTTACATTCATTGCCACCTTCTGCAAATTTATCAGAAAATATCCCCAAATTACTAGCAGAATTACTTGTAGGATCATTGAAAGAAGAATCTAATCTGAAATCTTTAAAAGGTTCCAAGTTATAGCGAGCTAACTCACTGCCAATGAATCTACCTCTCGGTCTTCTGCCACCACGACCCCTACCCCTCCCTCTCACTGTTCTTTGAGAGGGAGGAATCTCTTCAGCTTCATAGTAATTAGTCTTCTTTCGTTTACGTTTACTGATGCGGGTTAAACATTGACTGTCAATGTGCCTTAAATAGTGTTTTTGCTTGTCAGTCTTGAATGAACAGTTAGGACAGGATAATTTCTTTCTTTTGTCATTACCAAAATAAGTTGGATCATCATCATGATTAAGATCATCAGAATCAACATCACTTTCATGACCAAACAAGTCTTCAGTTTTAACCATTTTCAACTCTTCTTCTTCCTCAGTCGAGTGTTTTTCATCCTTTAGATAAGATTCATTGGATAAATCAAAACTATTCACAAGAGGAACACTGATCGATTCATCAAAATCTTCATTTCCTTCACAAGGGGTCTTTGCTGGAGAATCTGATAGAGCAGAGAATTCAACATCAAATGGGTTGAAATCATCAGGTAGTTCATAATCTGAATCATATTCACTACCCACAGTCATGCTAGGATCTACATCACCACTCAAATCATCTTTCACTGAACTTTCCTTATCTGGAGATGTAGCAATTACTGATGGCTGCTCTTTCAAGGGAACTATTTCTTTATTACTATGGCTGATGTTCAGCAAATTTTGGAAACATGCATTAGATGTAGTGTTTGTTGTTTCAAATGGATCTTTCCCAATCACTCGAGACGTTATATCTGGTAAATCTTCTAAATGTTCACCAACATTCAGTTTTATCAAAGAATTTTCATTTGATATTTTATCATTTGTAATATTTGGAAGATTTTTCAAGACCGTTTCTATAGAGTTGTCAGAATTCATATTCAGTATGTTTTCTGAAACATTTGTTGGTGAATTTCCAAAAATTGATAAATTTAAAGACAAATTGTCTGCTACATCAGGAGTCGATTCATTTAAATTACCAGATGGCATGACTAACTTTTGATGATTTTTATCAAGATTTATGGAATCCATACTAGTGATACTCTTAGAATTCATGCTATTGTATCCAGATTGTTCATTTAATGTACACTTGGTAATAAGCATAGTTCTAAAATTTAAACTGTTCAAACTGGGATTACTCTTGTTTTCAGCACTTGAGTTTGATATAGAAGAACTAGTGATTGGTATAGAAGAAAAACTAGTGATTGGTATAGAAGAACTAGTGATTGGTATAGAAGAAGAACTAGTGATTGGTATTAGAGTAGAATTAATGATTGGTATAAAAGTAGAACTAGTGAATGGTATAGATCTAGAACTAGTGATTGATATAGTAGTTGAACTAATGTTTGGTATAGAAGTTGAACTACTGTTTGGTATTAAAGTATAGCTACTGTTTGGTATAGAAGAACTAGTGATTGGTATAGTAGCATAGCTATCTCTAGGTATATAATCAAAATTATTGCTAGGTATAGCTTCAGAGTTAGTGTTGAGTTCTGCTTCAGAGTTAGTGGAAAGTTTAGCTTCAGAGTTAGTGGAAAGTTTAGCTTCAGAGTTAGTGGAAAGTTTAGCTTCAGAGTTAGTGGAAAGTTTAGCTTCAGAGTTAGTGGAAAGTTTAGCTTCAGAGTTAGTGGAAAGTTTAGCTTCAGAGTTAGTGTTGAGTTTAGCTTCAGAGTTAGTGGTAAGTTTAGAAGATTCAGAGATAGAGCTAGTGCTAGGTTTAGATTCAAAACTAGGTTTTGGTAGAGATTCAGAGTTAGTGTTGGATTTAGATTCAGAGTTAGTGTTAGATTCAGAGTTAGTGTTGGATTTAGATTCAGAGTTAGTGTTTGATTTAGATTCAGAGTTAGTGTTTGATTTAGATTCAGAGTTAGTGTTGGATTTAGATTCAGAGTTAGTGTTGGATTTAGATTCAGAGTTAGTGTTGGATTTAGATTCAGAGTTAGTGTTGGATTTAGATTCAGAGTTAGTGTTGGATTTAGATTCAGAGTTAGTGTTGGATTTAGATTCAGAGTTAGTGTTGGATTTAGATTCAGAGTTAGTGATGGATTCAGAGTTAGTGTTGGATTTAGATTCAGAGTTAGTGTTGGATTTAGATTCACAGTTAGTGTTGGATTTAGATTCACAGTTAGTGTTGGAATTAGATTCACAGTTAGTGTTGGATTTAGATTCACAGTTAGTGTTGGATTTAGATTCAGAGTTAGTGTTGGATTTAGATTCACAGTTAGTGTTGGATTTAGATTCACAGTTAGTGTTGGATTTAGATTCACAGTTAGTGTTGGATTTAGATTCACAGTTAGTGTTGGAATTAGATTCACAGTTAGTGTTGGATTTAGATTCACAGATAGTGTTGGATTTAGATTCACAGTTAGTGTTGGATTTAGATTCAGAGTTAGTGTTTGATTTAGATTCACAGTTAGTGTTGGATTTAGATTCAGAGCTAGTGTCAGGTTTAGCTTCTGAGTTAGGTTTTGGTATAGAAGCAGAGCTAAGGTTTGATGTAGAAATAGAGCTGGTTTTAAGTTTAGATTCAGAGCTTATGTTAAGTTTAGACTGTGATCTATTGTTTGGTTTAGATTCAGAACTGGAGTTTGGTTTAGATTCAGAACTGAAGTTTGGTTTAGATTCAGAACTGGTGTTGGGCAGAATTCCTAAGCCAGTATTTGGAAAATTATGTATATTTTCATTATTTGCTTTGGGTTTATATATGGAATTGAGGTTCTGTACAGTATTAGAGGTGTCCGTACAAATGGAGTTAGAGTTTGATATTAATTCTGAAGCATTCTCAGGTATAATTTTACTATTAGTATATGGTGAAGATAGAGAGTTTGTGTGTGTAATAGATTTAAGACTTTGGCATTTTATAGATCCAGTGATTATGCTGGGTGAGGTTTTGCTACTGATGTTGATGGGTATTGCAGTTCCAGAACTAGTTATAGGCATTGCAGTTTTAGAATTGGAGATATGATTTATTTTAGGTTCAGGTTTATTATAAGAGTTAGTAAGTAGTGCATAGTCAGAAGTAGTTTCTGGAATATTGTACTCTGTGGTGTGTACTGTCTTAGAACTAGCAATTTCATTATTCGTGTTTAGGCTACTATCTAAACCTACAGATTGGATTAACTTTGAGTTTGAATTTTGTTTTTTTGTATAACTAGAATCGAGTTTATTTAGAGTAATGTTTTCTTTCACATTTTCTGTGTTGTCACTTATATCTAACAGAGATGTAGAATTAACTTTCAGTGAATTTGTTTTGACAAGATTATCAAATCCTTTCTCAGATGGTTCTTCTGAATTAATATTTTCCAAATATTTCTCAGCATTTGGAGGATTCGCAGATTTGGTTTTAGGTTCAACCTTTGTATTGATATTTTTGAAATAATGATCATATGAATTCATAATTGGCAAATGAAAATTCACAGAGGAATCCTTAATGCTTTTAGAATAGTTTATTTCATTTTCAATTGAGGCACCACTCTTGCTAGTGTCAAGATCAATTGGAATTCCACTGAAATTAACACCAACTGGTTTGGATGAGGTGTCGGATGTAATCGAAATATCTGAATCATTCTTAACAACCACGGTGTATGGTGTTTCACTTTCAGGGTCCTTTTTAACCATTTTGAATGTAGTTTCTCCATAAATAAATTCCGTAGGAGGGGACATGAGTAATGGATCAACTTCTTCACGGACATCCATTTTACTTGGAGAATTTTTCCTTACCTTCTGTTCCTTTCCAACTAAAACTTCATGAATGGGAGAAAGACCAGTTTTCATTTCCGTAGTTTTGAGAGTCTGATTTTTAGCAATCTTCTTAGATTTAGATTTCACACCTGATGCTTTATTGAAATGACTTAATAAGTTAGTGAAAGACTTTGAAGCTTTTTGTGTACTCAGAGGGGATTTTCCACCAGTGGAAGATTTCTTCTCAGATGAGTAGAGGGAATCTTTGTTCACCACATTTTCTTTTATTATAGAGGGTAATACATCATGATCCGTAATGAGATTGAAACGAAAGTTAGAGGCATTGGAATTGACGAGTAAACTTTTGGGTTTGGAGGTACCACTGGATCTTGTAGGAGAACCACATCGTTTATCTGAAAAGATACAGAACATTATATTCACCTTTTATGTAAAGAAAAATAGTTTCCTACATATTTTTATCTAAAATCTTTGTGAAAAAGTATCAACTTACTAGGGTAATAAGGTTTGTTGAATGCATTAGTTCTAGAAGTGGATGCACAAGTTTTCATCAGAACCTTTTTATGAGAGTTCTGAAATGGAAGACGTTAGAATTTAATAAACAATATCTAAGGTAGGGTGAAAAATAAGTTGAGTATCAATCAATTTAAATATCAAAAGGAGTCAATAGATGATCAGTGTTTGACTGTAGACATCAATGAGTCTATGGTTGAAAGTATCATATAAAGAATACAATTGAATGGATGTACATTGATATTTAAATGATTTTAAACTAGTGATAACATGATATGATGCCTCTATTTGATAATTTATACTAGCTACTATTAAAAAAGGGACAAGGAAGATATAGGAATAATATTCAACACATACATATAGCTAATACAGTGGTTCTTAACCTTTTTAGAGGTACCGAACCCCAGAAGCTCCATATATGCATTCATTGAACCCTTGTATTTGGAAAATAAAATGTGTTTTCCCCTTCAAAATAAAAATATATGTACATAACTAAAGTTAAACTGTATTAGTGCACAAACTGTACCAAGTATCGTTTGCACTGGCACACTAAATCAATACGCTCAATGAGCAAAATGAACTAAACATGAATTTTGCATATAAACAAACAACTTTATGAGCCAAACGGCCGAACCCCTGGAAGTGACTCACCGAACCCAGGTTAAGAACCACTGAGCTAATATCTAAATAAACAATAATAATTTGTAATATCAAAACCCACCTGATTAAAAGAGACACTTTTATTTCGAGATGACAAAGTGCTTGTTTTCTTGTTTGTACTGGGAGAATTACTGGAAAATGAAGTAGACCATAATTGTTTTGCACTAATTTTTTTGAAGCTACTTTTCTTGCTTAGCTCACTTGCTTCATCAGTGCATACAATACTTTCAGCTAGTTTATCAATATCGGTGGTAATCAATGGTATGTCTTCAGAGTCACTTTGTTCATCACTAAACAGTTCAGAACCATCAATATTATTATCTGATCCAAGAATTTGAAGATCATCTTCACTGTCTGAGAACATTGGTTCAGTCACATGATTAGTAACAATCTTTTTGCAATGAGAAGGTTCAGCTAACATAGGAAGGTTACCAATAGTTTCTAATTTTTCTTCAAATAAAGGTCTCAGAGGTGTCCACTCAAATTTGTTTCCAACTTTCTTCACCTTTACAGTGGTCACACCATTGGGAATAGAAAGTTTTTTGAGAGAGACTCTGCAAAGTTTCTTTACTCTTAAAACAGGATAGCTTTTATCACTAGCAGAATTTTTCTTGCGGGTTCTAGCTAATGTAGAGTTATCAGGGTTAGGAAGTATTTTCTCAATTTGTGCCCTTTTTCTCTTTACAACTGAAAATACATCAGCATCACTGCTCATGGGAGTTTTATTTTTACCTGTGTTGCTTTTCTCAAATTTGGAGAATATATTATCCATTACAACCAGTTTTTCAGATTCAAAATTAGTCTCATTTTGTGTGTCACATTTAGATTTTTCTGTAGACAAAATTATTTGATTAGAAGAATCATTTGGATTTATTATCACTTCGTTATCTGTATTCTCATCCTTCACATGAGGTATGGATGCTACTGAAGACAACAGGTTTGATAAGTCATCCGTTTTCTTTAAGACAACAGTATCGCATTTTTGTAATTTTTCCAAGATTTTGCCCAGTGATTCACCAATGGAATTTACAGAAACATTGACAGTGTTATCCATTTCACATGAGATATCTTCATTCTTGACAACAGGATTTGGTGACCTGAGACATGGTTCTGGAGAACCAAGAGGATCATAATCATTGCAGTTGCCAAATGGGTCGGTTTCTGGAATATTGCCAAAAGGATCAACCTCAGGCTTCAGATCAATCATCTCAGAATCACAAGTCAAGAAATCACCTATTGCTTCAATTTCTTCAATGACAGCAGTTCCTATTTTGTTTTCTGAAGAGTCTAGATGAAGTACTGGACCATCAGACTTACCCTCATTAGCTTCAGCTTTAACCTTAGAAAGATCATATTCCAAATCATTGATAGCTTTGAACACAGTGACATTACTTTCCTCCACTTTGGAAGAACCTACACTGTTTTTATTCCTTGTGCTCCTTTTAGCTCTAGTACCTTTACTATTTCTTCTCTTCTTTTCTTTTTTCAAGGTAGGATCTTCTTGAGGTAATGAGCTACTGTCAATATTCTGATCTTCCTGCACAACTGACAAATCATTTGCTATCTTTCTCTTACGAGGTTTTCTGGTTCGAGTTTGTCGTTTCCTCTTCAGAGACGTGTTTTCATTTGAGAGAGAATCATCAGCCACTTTCAACTTATCTTCAAAGGTTTCATTGTTAGGAATAGTTGTGTTCTCCAGCATGTCAAGTAAGTTATAATTATCAAAAGAATCATTTTGATTCTCCTTCAAACTAAGAAGAGGAATTGAGTTGCTATCAACAGCTTCAAAACTCTGAGCTGTTTCTGAAGAAGATTCTGGTGTTACTAATCCAGCTAATAAGGAACCTTGGCTCTGCATGGATAAATTGTTAGTCAAATCTGCAACTGCTAAATCTGACAGCATTGTGCCATCCATGTGAGTTAATTTGAGAGAAGATAAACTAGTGCTATCATACTTACAATCTGGAGGTAGATTGATTGTAGATATTGATTCCAAATTGCTTAGATCTATCTGATCATTGTCAGAGACAAGGAGAGTAGGGATTAAATTTGTGTCAACATCTTTGATTGATAAGAAACCTTCAGAGAGATCATCAAGAACATTGTTCATGAGATTACTTGACCCACTGCCAGTGCTAGAGCCAGCTGAAGAATTTTCATCCAAATGAAGCACATTTCCAACAGGCAAAGTGTTACTTTTCCGACGATTACCCATAAAATTGCTCGAAAACGCAGAGGAAGTTTGGCATCTTGGCTTCTTCACATTATTTAAATAGGGATTGAGTACTTTAGTATATCCATGAAGCACTCTGAAGTTAACATTCTTCTCTTTTGGATTTGAAGAAGACATTGCAATTTCAGGATTTTTTTTCATGTTCATTTTTATATATAGTCACAAATTGGCCTAGATAGTTTAGTAACATCATCAATGGAACATCTGGAAGAAAAATTCAATGAATTAAAAAATCAACCAAAACAGTCTTAAAAATTAGGTGTAACTAGCTACAAAAACATGTGTGGAGCTGAAGGTAGTGGCAAGAATATATATGAACTGGAAGTAAATATAGAGAAGAGGCAATGGTTGAAGTATCTGTATTGGAAGTAATGGCAACTTTTCTGGTTTCCGTACTCGGTATCAGCAAAAAAGAACAGACACTTTGTCGATACCACTAATATTAAAAAAAAAATATTTATTATCTAGTTATTACAGTAAAAAAAATTATGATTCAAATTAATATATAAATAAGTATAAATTGATATAAGTTCATATTATAATTGAAACTAAAAATTATTAATCTCATTTTAATAATCAAAGTATTAGTATTGGCAAGGTATCTGAAATTTTTTGGTATTGTCCCATTCCTAATACAAGAGCTGAGGTGGAGGAGATAGGAGGTATAGCAGAGGTGGAAGAAATTAGGTACCTAGGGGTAAAAAAAAATAGAAGAGGAATATATCTAAAGGACACTGGCAAGATATTCATGGTAAGAAAGACAAAAAATAAGCAATTTGACCTATTGTAGTAGAGAAGAGCTAGAGCTGTCATAAAGTACTGATAGCAAACAATTATTGGAAGGGAGTGGTTATGTCAAATGTCTATGAACCATATTTTAAAAAAATTAAACGAGATTTGCATTTAATTCTTATAATTTGTTACCATAAATTTAGCTGAGGAAATTCTGGAAAATTGATGATTTCAGAGAGCAATTCAGTACAAATAATGGAAATCAGCTACCCATGTTTCAAGCATGACAAAAGTCACCAATCAAATGGAGAGTGCAAGGGCTCAAAATAACTGTCACAAACTCTCCATTACGATGGAGAGTTAAAATTACCTGGAAGAGTGGAGACTTTTGAAGATGAAAAATTGGGTATAAATTCACTATTCAGTCATAACTTATGTAGCATACAGGGCTGTGAGTCTCTGAGTCAAAGCTTTTTTGGCGGAGTCGGAGTCAGGTGTCAAAAATTTGTACCGACTCCCGACTCCCCAAGCTATAGATATAAGTCACAAAAATTTAGATCCATTTTATTTGTTGTTCATCATGTTAAATAT